>UESW01004377.1:0-29402 GCA_900491605.1 Calamus simplicifolius
TATTTTTTGTTGATGGTTTAAATAGGGATTCAGAAGCATCCTTGACGATTTTTGAAAAGAAAAAAAGAGAAAAATCCAAGAAAAGAGCTTTTGCAAGATATTTTTGAGAGCAAGTTGTGTGCATTCAAGCTCATTCCTTGCTCAAGTCGTCCGATCATTGAAGCAAGTTCAAGACTTCAGCTACTTCAATCAGTTCATTTATTGCTGAAGTATTGCTTCAAAAAGTTGTAAAGTTTATTTGAATATTTGCTCTTGTAGGAGCTCTTCTTTACATAATCTTGTATTAGGGTTAGTGATAACCCTGTTTTTGATTGGCTTCCTTGTGCCATTTAAACAAGAGGACTAGCCTAGGAAGGCTAGGGGTTGGCTTCCTTGTGCCGTGAAACAAGAGGACTAGCCTAGGAAGGCTAGGGGATTTGGCTGCCTTGTGCCGTAAAACAAGAGGGCTAGCCGGGGAAGGCTAGGGTTGTAATCGTTGTGATACGATTAGTGAAATTCCCAAAGGTTTTTGGGGAGTGGATGTAGGAGCCGAGTTTGGCACCGAACCACTATAAATGCTGTGTTTGTGATTGATTGATCTGTGTTTTTCTATTCTGTGCACTCCACTACACCGCTGCAAATCAAAATTAGGGTTAAGCACATATCTGCATAATTTTTAAATAACCCAATTCACCCCCCTCTTGGGCTACTACATCTGGGCAACAAGTGGTATCAGAGCAGCGTGCTCTTGATTCCTATAGCTTTGATAAGCTTGGAGCTAAAGATCAGTAGTAATCCAAATGGGATCTATGTTGACCGAAGGACAGTCAACTAATAGACCACCTTTGTTCAATGGAACAAATTACACTTATTGGAAAGCACGAATGAAAATATTCATTCAAGCACTTGATTATGATTTATGGGGAATCATAATTAATGGACCTCACACACCCACTGTTAAGATTGATAATATTGATATTGCAAAGCCTGAATCTGAATGGGATGAGCAAGATAAGAAATTAGCTCAATTAAATGCAAAAGCAATGAATGTTCTTTATTGTTCTCTTGATGCAAATGAGTTTAATCGTATATCTACATGCATGTCTGCTAAAGAGATTTGGGATAGACTTGAAGTTACCCATGAGGGTACTAACCAAGTCAAGGAATCCAAAATTAATATGCTTGTTCATAAGTATGAACTATTTAAGATGGATTCATCTGAAAATATCACTGATATGTTTACTAGATTTACCGACATTATTAATGGTTTGAAAAGTTTGGGTAAATCTTATGCTAACAGTGATCTTGTTAGAAAAATTTTAAGATCTTTGCCTAGATCATGGGAAGCAAAAGTGACAGCTATACAAGAAGCAAAAGACCTCAACAACTATCACTTGAAGAATTGGTCGGATCTTTGATGACTCATGAACTACAACAACGTCAACACATTGATGAAGACGATTCAAAGAAGAGAAGGACCATGGCATTGAAAGGTAATGTTCAAAAGATGAAGTGAAGATGAAACTAGTGAAGTGAAAAAGATGATGATATGGCTCTCATCTCTAGAAAATTTAAGAAATTTATGAAGAAAAAAGATTTGGAAAAAGAAAAATTTTGTCAAAGGAGATCATAGCAAAGATAAGGAAAAGAGTGAACCTCATGCTATGAGTGTAAGAAGCCTGGACATATCAAACCAGAATGTCCACTGTTGAAGAAAGGTTTTAGAAAATAAAGAAGAAGGCTATGTTGGCTACATGGAGTGACAGTGAAGCAACAAGTTCAGAAGAAGAAGAAAAGACTGAAGTTGCAAATGTATGCTTCATGGCTGATGAAAATGAGGTAAGTCCTAGTTTTTAGATGACTTTACTTTTGATGAATTGCATGGTGCATTTTATGAACTTGTAGATGATTTTGCTAAATTAAGTTCAAAGAATAAAGATTTGAAAAATGAAATTAAAAACTTACTCTTGAAAAAGAAAGAATTTCAAATAACAATGATTCTTTACTAAAGGAAAACCAAGATTTGAAAAATGAAGTAATAAATTAAAACCTATTATTGATAAATTTACTGAGTTCAGAAAAGTTAGAAATGATATTAAATAGTCAAAGGCTGTTTACAATAGAGCTGGTCTTGGATACAATCCTTTGAAAACAAAAATTTTTGAAAAATATTTATGTGCATGCTGATGATTCAAAGAATTACTTGCTTTAAATGTGGTAAATTTGGACACAAAGCATATACTTGTCACACACACAAAGTTAAACAAATATGGTTCCAAAAGGAACTATTTTGACTAACCCGAAAGGACCCAAGAAAGCTTGGGTACCTAAGAGCAAAACTTAAAATTGTGTATGCAGGTGTGTCTTGCAACCCGAGCAACTAAAAGACAATGGTACTTGGATAGCGGGTGTTCAAGACACATGACGGGTGATGAATCTCAATTCATCACTTTAGAGGCAAAAGATGGAGGTGTTGTTACTTTGGTGATAATGGCCAAGGAAAAATTATTGGCATTGGAAAAATAGGTATCACACCTCATGCTTTTATTGATAATGTCTTACTTGTGAAAGGTTTAAACATAATTTACTTAGTATTAGTCAATTATGTGATAAAGGATTTAAAGTTACATTTGAATCATCTTTATGCATTGTTAAAAATCCTACTAATGAAAACTGAAATTTGTTGGTCATAGGCATGGTAATGTATACATTGTTGATTTAAATGATTTGAATGATAGAAATGTTGATTGCCTAGTTGCTATGAATAATAAAACTGATAATAGTGGTTATGGCATCGTAGGCTAGCTCATGCAAGCATGGATTTATTATCTAAATTAATCAAAAAGGATTTAGTAAATGGTTTGCCAAAACTTCTTTTGAAAAAGATAAAATTTGATGCTTGTCAATTTGGAAAACAAACCGAGTATCTTTTAAATCAAAGAATTTTATTTCAACCACTAGACCTTTGGAGCTCTTGCACATGGATTTATTCGGTCCTACAAGAACAACTAGTCTAGGAGGAAAAAGATATGGTTTTGTTATTATTGATGATTTCTCTCGCTTTACATGGGTTTTATTTCTATCTAGTAAAGATGAAGCATTTTCATCATTTCAAAAATTATTTAAAAGAATTACAAATGAAAAGAATTCTTCTGTTTTATCGATACGAAGTGATCATGGAAAAGAATTTGAAAATCAATCTTTTGAAGAATTTTGTAATGAAAATGGAATTGAACATAATTTTTCTGCACCCAGAACACCTCAACAAAATGGAGTAGTTGAAAGAAAAATAGAACTTTAGAAGAAATGGCTCGTACCATGTTGTGTGAAAGCAATCTCCCAAAATATTTTTGGGCTGAAGCAATTAACACTGCATGTTATGTTTTAAATCGTGCATTAATTAGACCTGTTTTGAAAAAGACTCCTTATGAACTTTGGAAAGGAAGAAAACCTAATATCGGTTATTTTCATGTCTTTGGATGTCGCTGCTTTGTTTTGAATAACGGAAAAATCAAACCTTGATAAATTTGATGCTAAATCTGACGAAGGAATTTTTCTTGGTTATTCATTGCATAGTAGAGCTTTTAGAATTTTAACAAAAAGACATTGGTAGTTGAAGAATCTATTCATGTTATATTTGATGAACTAATGATCTTCCCTTAAGGAAGAGAAAAGGTATAGTTGATGCAGATGAAATTGAAGATCAACTCAAAGACATCACTTGAAGGACAAAGATACACAAGAGGTAAATGAAGAAAGAATCCTAATCCACCTGAAGCCTCACAAGGTAATGATGAATTAGAAAGAGGATGGAGGTATGTTCACAGTCACCCTAAAGATCAAATTATTGGTGAAATATCTCATGGAATTAGGACAAGATCGACATTTAGAGATACATATAATAACTTAGCATTTGTTTCTAAAATTGAACCTAAATGTTATGATGAAGCTAAGAATGATATTGATTGGTTAAATGCAATGCATGAAGAACTTAATCAATTTGAAAGAAATAATGTTTGGACACTTATTGAAAGACCTAATGATTATCAAATTATTGGAACAAAATGGGTTTCAGAAATAAGTTAGATGAACATGGTAACATAATAAGAAATAAAGCAAGACTAGTAGCTAAGGGTTATAATCAAGAAGAGGAATTGATTTTGATGAAACATATGCCCCTGTTGCTAGATTAGAAGCTATCAGATTACTTCTTGCTGTTGCTTGTTTATGAATTTTAAATTATATCAAATGGATGTTAAAAGCGCTTTCTTAAATGGATATATTGCTGAACAAGTATTTGTGGAACAACCACCCGGTTTTGAAAATCACTTGTTTCCAAACCACGTATTTAAATTAAACAAAGCTTTGTATGGTTTGAAGCAAGCTCCCCGGGCTTGGTATGAAAGATTAAGCAAGTTCTTGATTAGTAATAAATTCATTCGAGGAAATGTGATACAACCTTATTTATTAAAAGACAAAATGATGATATATTAATTATTCAAATCTATGTAGATGATATCATATTTGGTGCCACTAATGACTCGTTATGCAAAGATTTTGCTAAGCTTATGCAGGGAGAATTCGAGATGAGTATGATGGGAGAACTGAATTATTTTCTCGGACTCCAAATCAAGCAAAGCAATGACGGGATCTTCATAAGCCAATCCAAGTACATCAAAGAGATGATCAAAAAGTTTGGCATGGAGACATCTAAAAGTATCGGTACCCCTATGAGCTCATCTTGTAGAATTGATGCTTGTAATTCTGAAAAATCTGTAGATCTAAAACTTTATAGAGGAATGATAGGATCTTTGTTATACTTAACTGCTAGTAGACCTGATATCTTGTTTAGTGTTTGCATGTGTGCCAGATATCAAGCTAATCCTAAAGAATCACACTTGCTTGCTGTTAAAAGAATATTTAAATATTTAAATGGAACAAAAACTTAGGACTTTGGTATGACAGACAATCTAGCATTGACTTAATAGGATACACCGATTCAGACTTTGCTGGATGTAAACTAGACAGAAAATCAACTAGTGGAACTTGCCAATTCCTAGGTGTTAACTTAATCTCATGGTTTAGCAAGAAGCAAACTTCAGTAGCATTGTCTACGGCCGAGGCCGAATACATTGCAGCTGGAAGTTGCTGTGCTCAAATTTTGTGGATTAAGCAGCAACTAGAGGATTATGGTATCAAACAAAAGGGAATACCAATAAAATGTGATAACACTAGTGCAATTTGTTTAACTAAAAATCCTATTCAACACTCTAGAACAAAACATATAGAAATCCGACATCATTTTATTAGAGATCATGTTAATGATGGCAAATTGTATTGGAATTTGTAAACACTGAAAAACAAATTGCTGATATTTTTACTAAGCCTTTGATGAAACAAAATTTTATGAAATCAGAAGAGAATTGGAATGATTGATCCAACCATTAATGAATCATTTAATGAAGTGATATGAAATCTAAAAGTTATGACATCTTTAAATCACATCAATCAAATGAATTTCATGTCAAAATTAATGCCTTTATGTCTTTTCAAATTAATAAAAGGCATGTTGTTTAAATTTCTCCCAACCACCAGTCATTTAAAGTTTTATTGATGGAAGCTAACTGACCAGGCAACCAACAGTCCCATTCTCATATAAGCTTTTTCTCCTCACGTCTCCCTTCAAGATCAAGCCGTCTCCTTCAACGTCTCCTCCAACCGAGCATCTTCTCCTCTCTCTCTCACTTTCAATCGTCTCTCATTCCTTCCATCAAATCCTTCTTACCATTCAACCTACTAATCTATCTAGAAGAAGTTGATGGCTCCCAAGAAGAAGGCCTCGCTAGAGATGACGATTGTGCCAATCTTCGCCGGAAGTCTTCCACTTCTTCTCCTCAAATCAACTCCCTACTTGCTTAAAATCATTTTTCATGGAAGGTTAGTAGACTTTAACTTTTTAGAAGCAAGAAGGATTTAAAATTGGAAATCTTAGTTAAACAAGGTTGGGATAAGCTTTTATCTACCAAAAGACCTATTTATCCTGAACTTATTAGAGAATTTTATGAAAATATTTCTTTTGGTAATGGAACTATCTCTTCCATTGTGAAAATGACTAAAATAGACCTAGATGGTAAAACACTAGGGTCTGCTTTGAAAATTCCATCTGATGGTTTCCTAGAGATTCTTCCTAGTAAACGTGGATATAAGATTGGCCTTATCCTTAATATAGATGATACTGAAGCTAGTAAGATTGAAATTAGATGCAAATATGTTATCTGTTGAAAATAGATTTCCATAGTATCATTGCTAAGATTCTCGCCCCTCGTGCTGGATCATTTAATATGGTAAACGATAGGGACATTTGCATAATGTATGATATCTTAATGGAAGACCCTTAGATTGCCTGAATTAATGATGACTGTTATGAGAGAATCTATGTCCAAAGCTAAGGCTGCTTTGCCATACGGGATGTTTCTCACTTATGTTTTTGAATTTTTCAATGTCAAACTTAAAGGAGAAACTAGTTGCATTACGTCACTCTGACGTTTTTAATGCTCATTCACTGCACCGTATGGATTTTGCAAAGAGATGGGATTTGGTTAAAAATTAGATCTAGAACAGGACAATCTAGTATGCCACCTCCTACTGTGAATCATCCTGCCTGTTCCCCTCAAAACTTTTTCACTTATGACTTCAGCCAACCTAATCCATATCTTGCTGCTATGACAGCTGATCAAAACCCTTTTCTTCCTGATCCACCCGAAATCAATGCTTCTGGATCATTTTCGCTATGACAACCCTGCTCCTTCTCCTATTCCAACTGTTAGATTATGTGATGATCAACTCCGTCATATTATCAATGAATTGACCCTTGCCACTTCTAGTCGAAGCTCTGGTGACAGTGCTTCTTCCGTCAATGATCAGACTCTTGTACCACATATTTCTTCTGTTTTTGAAAACATGTCTGAATTTAAACTCATTCTTGAAAGGCTTGTTCATGATGTGAATATTCTTAATGGGAGTTCTTTCACCACAACGAATCTGTTATGGAACGCATTCTAAAAGAGGTAAATTTACTTAAAAGCAAGCTTGAAAACTTTGAGACCAAGGCTGAGTGGGTAGAGTATCAAATGAGATCGAGCCAGACCAGACCCAGGATGCAGCAAATGCAGTTGACCATTGGACTGGAACCATCTCTAGGCTGAACCAACTCATGGAGTTTCTCATCACTAGTTCAGCAGCGTCTGCGCCTGATGCTTCTTTCTCTCTCATCATTTTCACCCACCGGCACGGCCTTCCTCCGTCAAGCCTGAATCATCAAGCAAGCCAAATGTTTCAGTGCATATTTCTTCATCCGATGACGACAAGTGATTGTACTTAACTTATATGTTTTAAAGTTTTTGAACAAACTTGTTGTGCTTGTTTATGTTTACACTCTATGACTTAGAACAATGACATGTAATATACTTGCGCTGATCTGCATGACTGTTTTAATTATGATTATGTAATGCATGTTAACATCTCCTTGATCCTTTATGCTTAAAGTTATTGCAAGACTCTTCAAACTTCTTTTTGATTAATGACAAAAAGGGGGAGAAGAATGTAGCTTGCATACATTAAGGAATGGACTAAAATAGTAACTCCATATATTCAGGGGGAGAAAAGAAAAAGATTTTACTTATTTATTTTGATAGGGGGAGAAATTAATGTTTTCTGATTACTCCTGTTTTCTTATTAAACTTCCATATATACACTTGTTCTTTATTTGCTTAAAGGTTTTGTCATCATCAAAAAGGGGAAGATTGTTGACCCCAGATTGATTTTGATGATTACAAAATAAATTAAGCAATTCTAAGATTGATACAGGGAAGTTCGGTCACCTTGCAAGTAAGTATCTTCATGCAAAATCGACTGGTAAGAAAGTACTTCATTTAAATTTGCTTTGAACATGATTATTAGCCTTGGAGTTAACTAGCTAGCTAGCTTATTAGTTTATTTAGCTAACTGGCATGCCTTTCAGCTAGCTGGAAAGTTTCACAGTGTATGGGCCGAACCGTCTTGAAATTTAGCTAGCTGTCTAGTTAGCTTGTTAGCTAGCTGAAGCTCTCTCAGCTAACTAAGGAACTTGTCTTAGTAAGATGGCCGAATGTCACTTTATTTCAGCTAACTGATGAGTTAGTTTGTTAGCTAGCTGGAGCCCTTTCAGCTAACTAAATTACCTGTCACAGTTGTTTGGCCGAACGCCCTCTTTCTTTAGCTAACTGGTGAGTTAGTTTGTTAGCTAGCTGAAGCTCTTTTAGCTAACTAAGGAACTTGTCACAGGTGCCTGGCCGAACGTCCCTTTATTTTAGTTAACTGGTGAGCTAGCTGGAATTCCTTTCAGCTAACTAAAAATCCTATTACAGTGGTTCGGCCGAACACCCTTCCATTTTAGCTAGCTAGCTGGATGTCTTGTTAGTTAACTGTAACTCCTTCTAGCTAGCTGACGTTTCTTTTAGTTAACTGCTTAGCTAACTATTTCATCCTGGAGCTAACTGGTTAGCTAACTATTTTTCACAGGGAATGTTGCAGCCGAATGGATTTAAATTTTAGTTAACTGGAGAGCTAGCTGCCGGTTGGCTAGTTAGCTGGAGAGTTAGCTACTTTATTCAGATGTCTGGCTGCCTTTTTGCTTAGTTAGTTGGAGAGCTAACTAAGCTGGACGGATAGCATAGTATTTTTGCTTCTAGTTAGCTCGTGAGCTAACTAGCCATTCTTTAGTTAGCTAATCAGCTAACTAGCTATCCTATCTCTCTCCTGCTGCCGTTTGGATTTCAAATAGAGTTAGCTGGCGAGTTATCTGCCGAGCTAACTAACGTGTTGTCTCAAAAAGTTTCTTTTGCTGTGTTGTCTCTGGTTAGCTAACTGATTAGCTAGCTAGGGGTTATTACTTTACTCTTGGACGAAGGCATTCATTTCTCAGCTACTTGGAGCTTCTTTCTTCAAGACCACCGCCACCTAAAAAAGTTTTCTCTCTCTTTCTCTCTCTATTGCTATTTCAAGCTATTGTTAACTTTTAATTTTTGAATGTTTACAGTGCTCATCCTTCCTCAAATGGAGATCTGCAATCAATGCTTAAGGGAAACATGTTTAACAGTTATATTTTAGTTATATTTTCTTCCCGTTATTGTTTCCATTTATTTCTTTTGTATCTAACGGATATTTTCTTGTTAGATGATTATAAATAGCTAGGATTAGAAGCACACCTAGACGATGAATTTTGAAAAGAAATTTCAAAGAGAGAAAAATCCAAGAAAAGAGCTTTCATTAAATATTTATTGAGTGGTTGCTGTGCATTCAAGCTCATTCCTTGCTCCAAAAGATCATCCAAATCATTGAAGCTTTTCAAGCATTCAAGACTTCAGCTGCTCCAATCGAGTTCAATTATTGCTGAGTTTATTGCTTCAAAAAGTTGTAAAGTATATTCTGAATATTTGCTCTTTGTATGAGCTTCTTCTTTACATACTCTGATTATCTTGTAAAAGGGTTAGTGAACCCTGGTTTGTTGGCTTCCTTATGCCATTTAAACAAGAGGACTAGTCTAGGTTTGGCTAGGGGTTCTTGGTTTCCTTGTGCCATGAAACAAGACACTACAAGAAAAACGGTCATTTGCGAGGGATTTTGCGACGGAAAAAGGAAAAAATCCATCGAAAATTTATATTTCCGACAGATTTTCGATGGATAAATGGTCGTCGGAAAAACCCTCCCCGAAAAAATTTTCCGAGGAATTTTTCCAAGGGAATTTATTTCCAAGAGATTTTCCGACGGAATTTATCCCTTGGAAATTTCTGATGGATTTTTCAGCAGAAATTTTCCGAGGGATTTTTCGAGGGATTTTCCAAGGAAAATATTTCTGAGGGATTTTTCAAGGGATTTTTTGGGATTTTCTGAGGGAAAATTCCGAGGGATTTTTTGAGGGATCATTTTCGAGGGATTTTCCGAGGGAAATTTTTCGAGGGATTTGCCAAGGGAACTTTTTCGAGGGATTTACCGAGGAAAAAATTCTGAGGGATTTTCCGAGGGATAATTTTCAAGGCAAATTTACCGAGGGATTTTCCGAGGGTTATTTACCGAGGGATTTTTCGATGGATTTTTCGAAGGAACATTTTTGAGGGATTTTCCGAGGGATTTTGCGAGGGATTTTCTGAGGGATATTTTAAAATTTTTAAATAGCTTTTCTTTATTTTCGAAAAAATTATCCCTTGCTAAATAAATATTCGAAAGAAAAATCCCTCGCAAAATGGGCTTTTTTTAAATACACCTGATTATATATACAAATTATCTATAAGTTTCATCATATCCAAGGGTTCATAACAAACTCATAACAAGCTCAAAAAAGTTTATAGCAAGTTCATCATCATATCCAAGTTCATAACAAACAGTTCAACAAAGTTGTACAAGTGTATCATATCCAAAGTTTATAACAAACAAAAAAGTATCACAAACAAGTATCATTCAAATTATAGAAAAAAAAATTATAAATCCTCCTCATGATCATCATCATCATCATCGGCATTATCACAATCACCATCATTTGCAGAGGTAGCAGCTGGAGATGGTGCTGAAACTGTAGATGGACTAACCTGCATCTTTTCCATCATAAGATACATAAACTTCTCGGTACGGGAAATCCGGGCAGATAGCTCATTGTTTTAGGCAGCTAACTCCTTGTTTTGGGCAGCTAACTCCTCATTTCGGGCTGATACAGTCTCAAACATATTATAAATCCTCTCTCGCTCCTGAATCCACTCAGAAACTCGTGAGGATGTGCAGCTAGAAGATGAGGAGCCTGTCAGCAAACTAGCCTGAGATCTAAGTCCATAAATCCATCCCTTATTTACTCCAACTGTCTCTTTCCATACATGCATCATAGAGGGCTGAGGCTGCTGCTGTGATGATTCCGCACCATCCTCTCTAGTTGAGCTTTGACTTGATTCCACCTCTTGCCACTTCTATATAAAATTAGTCTATAAAAGATATTAGATGCAATTAGTTAAACATACAAATAGTATAAATATATGAATTAAAGTAGAGTTTTTTAAATACTTACATGTGATGTCTCTGCCTTTTTATTTACCCACTGATTGCCATCCTTTTTCTTTTGATGGGTATATCTGAAGAGCTCATCTAATGTAGGTGCTCGATTCATTTTCTGTGTCTGAATTTCATAATATAAACATCATTATCAAATTTTTTTTAAAAAATTATATGAAATAAGAACATCATATATGTAAAGAAAATGATATATGTATAAAAAATAAGGATAAATACAAATATATATGGCTTGACTTATGAAGATCTGAATTATGAAATAAAAAAAATTTAAGTGCCTTTTTCTTTCTTTTGAATGATCGATAGCATGTCAAGAATCTCGATACACATACATATGGGCATGAAAAACTGGATGACAGGATATCTGTTCAAGGGCTGAAAACAAACAGGAAGTGATCCAAACCTATCTATTTTCATTTTTGAAATTTGCTAGATATGAAAATATATATGTACATCAATGTCACATATGACAGCATCCAACAAAGACAACAGAAAATAATGTTCAGATGAATGCCTGATAAATAAGCAGAATAAGTATATCTTGCGACGTGCAGGAGTTACATTAGAAAACATTTCATGAGGTTTCAATAAGTAGAGGGACTTATACTCATCAAATGCATTGCACATTAGCCCATGACAAAGTATTCCAGGTTCTTATACTCCAATATGATCTAATATTGTCAAAATAAAAAATTTCCTTGCTATGCCAAAGTAAATGGGTTAACTTACTCCTAACACACTTAGACTGGAATAAACTAATCCATCTTACAGAATGGAAAAGTTTACATTGGATTCAATGGAAGCAGTACCATCCACTTGGCCCTCAAAATAATTAGTTATTTTACTATCATGTACGTTAAATTGGAATAAATGGGTTAGAAGGGGTCTTTACTCTATTAAGCCCTCCATTAACCCTGAACCAAATGCAACATTAAGATCTACAGAAGATATATATCTGGGGATGAAAAGATCCATATAGCTCATTACAAATACAATGGAGATCTCTCTACTTCGAAAACCTATTCCAACTTATATTATTTATTCATAAGTTGAAAAAATGAAGGAAAAATAAATTATTATGCATACCAATCTTGTCGCATGGTCATTAATGCTAATAGAACCACCAGTGTGAAGTCGGAAGCCCAATCCACCACAATCGGATGCACGATTCTTCTTGTTCTTCTGACTTCTGGCTTTGAACTCATCACTATCCCAATATTTCCATAGCTCGTGCCATACACCCTCTCCAATCCAATCCAGCTTGTGGTCACGATTTTCACGAGCTTTGTTAAAAATGTCTGCAAGACAGACTTGAACCACGACGTTCCCAATTCCTTCGAATATAGTGCTCATCCTCTGGATTCCATTGAAATTTTTTTTAAAAAAAGGAAAAAAAAAATCAATATCAACAAAATGCATAGATACTTTAAATCAAGTAAAATATATAAAAATACTTGATAAACTTAAAAATATTGTTACCTCAAACTCACGAAACCACATATCTCGTGTCCTTTTTGGAATCTTCTTCCATGAAGAGTAAGGACCGTCATACTTGCTCTTAAGGATTTCAACCAAAGCATGGGTCACCATGTGGTCGTCATTGAAACTGTACATATTAAAAATAATCAAACAATCACATATATTCATTTTAATGAAATAAAATAGTATAATGATCTAAATGCTATATAGTTTTACCCATAGCCACTTGGATTTAATGATGCCCTCTCTGATGTTTGTGTGTGCAAGCCCTCCTGGCTAGAAGTTGTGGTAGAAGTATGCATAGGTTGGACTGGCGGTGATTGCCCAGGTGGCACCACAGTATGAGAAGAGGAAGGGCTATAAGTAGGGCTAGGTGTGTGTGGTATGGTATTTGGGTATGAAAAATAAAGTGATGGTGGCATAGTAGAGGAAGAGGGTGGGGCAGTGAAAGTGGTGGGAATGAAAGGTGGAATGGAACCAGGTGGTTGAGTAGTAAAAGTCTCTGAGATCATAGTAGGGAGATGTGGTGGAATAGAAGGAGAAGGAGATGGCATAGTAGAGAAATGTGGTGGAATAGGAGGGAAAGGAGTTGGCATGGTTGAAGAGGGTGGTATAATGGGAGAGGAAGATGGTGTGACAGTAACAGAAGGTGGCGAGTGAAGCATCTGGGGGGCTATGGTGGTTGAGGGTACTATTAAATTTGTGGTGGATGTGGTGGTTGTGGTGGTTGCGCGAGTCTTCTTTAACCGAGTAGTAGATAACTTTCCTTTCCCCTTCCCAACTCGATCTGAAGATGACATCTATAGATGCACAATAATGTAAATATAAAACAAAATAAATTTCAAGATATTAAATAAACATATATAAACAAGTTATCATCTATTGATAAAAAAGTAAAGAAATTACGTAGAAGCTATTGACAAAATAAGTTATCATCTATTATCGATCTGAATCATCTTCATTAGTCAAATATTCTTCTTCTTCCTCTTCTTCCTCTTCTTCCTCTCCTTCAACTTCTTCTTCATCTTCTTTTTCTTCATTATCAATGGTGCCTTCAAGATATGCATCAACCTCCTCAAATAATCCTTCACTGTCTCGTAAATTTTCAATGGCCTCATTATCATTTATTGCATTGACTCGAGACATTTCCTCATCTTGAAAGCAGGCTCCAAAGAATACAGAATTAGTATGCTAAGATGCAGTGATCCATTAATTTTTATTCTTATTTAGATCAATATTATCCTCTTGAGTTCCAGTACTTCTGTATGTCATGAATGCACGTACTTTCATCTCTCCACAGTAGATTAACACATACCAATGTGCATGAGTTCCAACAATTAAGCAGCTCTGTTGTTAAGAAAGGGCAATTTTAGTTATTTTGGCTTTCATATAGCTTGTTTATATATAATTATATCCATAAGAGTACTTTTTGATGTAAGACCAACACTATAGATATGTCATCTCACATGCTATATCAAACCTTGATTTATTTACATAATCAGTATTTGATCAGTCATTGCAAGATTTTTAAGCAAGGTAAGCTCCTTTGCTTATCTAGTGCACCTTCCAAAGGAACACCAAATTAGTCCCATTTTAAATGTGGCTGATCTCTATGATTTCAGTAGTTTTCATGATGTTTGAGTTTCAAATGACTCTTCCAAGAAGATGGACCAACTTCATGAAAAACATTACATGATTTAGGGTATCTTGGATCTGGAGGCAACCACAGGAAGGGCAGAGGGTGCCAACATGCTGAGTTGGTAAAGTAATGGATAAGGTATTGAAGAGACTTTAAGATGAAGCAAACAATGTGTGTGTGTGAGAGAGAACTTGGATAGTGATCTGGTTGTCTTTAAGATGTGAGAGTGTAAACAAAGGTTTTTGCATTTGAACTTTAATGTGCTTTGATGCTAGAACAGAATCAGCTATATTGTTTGAATCAATAGGAAGAGGAAAGTAGAACAAAATATTAGTCACGACTTTTATTGTCTCAGGCATACTCTAAGTGATCTGATTACATGGTATGTACAAACATATCTAATTCAGGTTGATGCCTCATGCTTGACATAAGAGGCCCTGTAAAAGTAGGCTATTTTATTAGTGCAGATGCTAATGATGGCTGACGGTGCCCTGTTTTCTATGACCCAATAGCAAAGTAACAGGTTGATTCATTCCCTAATCTGCATTATCCTTTAGGACCTCTCATGCTATTATAGGCCATCCCTAAGTGGTCCTTCCATCATTAACTAGGGGGTTTTAGTTGGTTCCATAGAATCAATGGTGCAACTGATTAATTTCTTTAAAGGTAAAAAAAGGCCTGAAACGTAGATGGTTGGGACAAAGAAGAGTCCCTTTTATGAACAAGCCCAGAGCGAAAACATAAAACAAAAACTCTCTTACCCTTTGCCATCCTCTGCGACCTCTTTTCCTTTTCGGCACTGCAGCTTGGAGCGTAGAGTCACAAGAGACGCTGTAATTTCGATCGCTGACCCAACGATCCTCCTCCACTTCCACCTACGACCAGAGATGATCAGATGAGTCCTCCATTTCCTTTCTACAAAATAATCCAGAAGCTTAAATTATGAAGAACGTTTAAGCTCGTCACGGCTTCAACATCTTATGAAAGATCGACCTAGAGCATGAACTCAATTAGAAGGACAGTGGCACTATGCTCATGAGAAGAGCATCATGGTCTCATGGATTCATGATGAAATAATAAAAAGCATATAAATAAAAACAAAAACATACCTGGGATTTCGTTGCTCGCCGATCCGACGAAGTCACCAAGGCGAGCGGCGGCGACGATCGAAAAGTTCTGGTAGCTCCTAGGTCCGACGAAGTCACCAAGGCGAGCGACGGCAACGAATGGGAGGCGGGACTCAGGATCTAGGGTTAAGAACCAGAAAGAGGGGAGGGCAAGCGCCAAGCAGGCGAGCGGAGCGATTCATGGGCCTCGTGGGTTATGGCTAAGATTTGAGAATAACTGAATAAGTTATAACGGGTTCGGGTTATCCCCGAACCCGGACCGATTATGGAGCTGTTGTTCTGTTTTGGAATTCCTAATTAAATGCTAATAACATCACTTAATAAGCATCAACTAATTGAGAGATATTTTTACAAGCACCACCACTTGCATCTGAATTTTCTCATTGGCACAGTCGTTTGTGATTGTATGTTGCATTAGATAAGATAAATTGATTCTAAGACTCTGAGATCTAATGGCAAGAACTTCAGTTCTCCACTTGAACGATGAATCGACATGTTAAGAATTTTTTTAAATATTATAAGCTTATAACCACAAATATTTCATCTGTTACAATTATTTACATGTGTGTACCATAAAGAACTGACTAACTAACGTGATCATCAACAAAAGTAATCATATCTGCATCAATTTAGATTTGATTTATAATAACAAAAGAACGAAGATGAATGACTGCAAGGGGGAAAAATAAAATTGAAATAAGAATATGGAGCAGAGTGGTTCCGCAATAAATGACAAAAACCAAGTTGGCTCTATTCCTCTTTGGAGCAGAGTGGTTCCGCAATAAATACAAGGCTCTAAAATCCCTTGAATCTCATCGTTATACTTATGCTATATAGATCATGGTCAAGGAAAGAATGTAAAACCCTTTCCTTATCAAAAATATAAATCCCCCCTCCTCCCCATGGCCCATGCCGGTAGGGGTGGCAATTTTTGACACGACATGATAACTCGATACGAACACGATATGAATTAAATAGGTTTGGGTTGACTATTTTTTGGTACAAACCTGTGTATGACACGACCCGCCAACATGAAATTTAAATGGGTCATGTTCGGGTTCAACCGCTTAACCCGAATTAACCCAAATTGACCCATGTATTTAATCGGGTTGACACGAACCTGTATGACCTATTTTGACCCGAACCCATCACCCACTTCGCCCGCATGTACGCCGCCATGATCCGTCCGTCACCGCTACCCGAGGCCTCTAGATCAAACAAACAAAGCTGACTGTTCCACCAAACGAAGCTGGTTAAATAGTCAAAATTTAGATTATATGAATTATATATTTTAATCTGATTAGATTGATCAAACAAGCAATGCAACCAATTTGACTTAATCTACGTCTTGGGAGCAACTTTTGTGATGGTTGAATATAAATATCACAATCCCCTCTAACGAAAGAAAGTGAAAAATAAAAGCAACTGCCGTTACTCTTTTTTTCCGAAAAACTTCTTTCACTCTTAAGCAATTACGTTATAAATAATAAAATATTAATAATGACCATTTAATGATATTTTAGAGAGTTTAAATGACGATAATTTTTTACTCGCATTACTGCTCTCTTTGACTCTACCCTCCTTTCGCTGGCTCATTTTCCATTATAAAATCTCATATGGGTTTTATTTCTTCCGCCCTCTCAGGTCACAAGTCGTGTCAGGTTAATCGTGTTTTGAGTCAGGTCGTGTTCGTGTACAAATTCAGGTTAATCGTGTTTTGAGTCAGGTCGTGTTCATATGTACAAATTTAGGTTAATCGTGTTTTGAGTCAGGTCGTGTTCATATCCAAATTACCTAACCCGTTAACTCACAGGTCGTATTTGGGTTGATGTGTTTTCAACCCGACCAAAACATGACACGATCCGGACACGACACAACACGACACTATTTCCACTCCTACATGCCGGAACCCTCACCGGCAACATCCTCAAGAATAACAGAACACAATACCTCAAGAAGCGATTAAGAGGGTTCAGAATAAATTTTTACCTTGTTTGCTCGTCCCTAGGGTTTGAATCGCTCCCTTGTTTGCTTGTCCCTAGGTTTGAGTTGCTTGGACGGAGAAGAGGAAAGCTCGACGGTCAGGCTCGGACAGAGAAGAGGGAGGAAGGTCTCATGGCTCGGACGGAGAAGACGAAGAAGAGGGAGGAAGGTCTCACGGCTCAGACGGAGAAGAGGGAGGAAGGTCGACGGTCACGACTCGGATGGAGAAGAGAGAGAATGCCAAATTAATGCGCGCGATGGGAATCATAATACATTAAAAATCATAATACATTAAAATCATATTGATTGACTAGATATGAATATTTGTATTATGAATTGATGTATCTAAACTTATTTGTGAAAGTTTATGGATCTTGTGATATTATTGTATGATTTAAAAATTAATTTGAAATTGAGGCATGTGGTCACTCTCTCAAGTCTAACTATAATTAAGATATAGCCATTGGAATATTAGACCAATGACTATGTGTATTCATGAATAAGTTCTTTTCAAGACAAGTTCATCGATGCTTACTACTAGCACACATCAATGTGTTTTCACACATGTGTTTCACACATCAAAAAAAATGTTTCCTTTTAGGTTGAACCAGTGAGGTGATCATGGGCAAATATATGTGTATCAACATGTTATTCACTCAAAATTATGTTTCCTTTCCAACTAAGCTAGTGAAGTCATTATTGACACATATGTGCATAAAGGCATCTCATGTTTGTAGGAGCAATTTTTGTTTCAAGCCTAGATAGTAATGCAAAACTAGCTACAATTTTGCGAGGGATTGCTGAAGGATTTTTTTTTCATTAATGAGTTATTAATAAAATTTTTTGATGAAAACAATCCCTCGCAAAATCCCTTGCAAAATTAATTTCCGAGGGATTTTCCAAGGGATTTTTGATGATTTTCCAAGGGATTTTATTATAGATGCAAAATCATCAAAAAAATCCCTCGGAAAATCCCTCAGAAATTAATATTGCGAGGGATTTTCCGAGGGATTTGTTTTCATCAAAAATTTTATTAATAACTCATTAATGAAAAAAAAATCCCTCGGAAAATCCCTCGCAAAATTAATTTCCGAGGGATTTTCCGAGGGTATTTTTTTATCAAAATTTTTTTACAAAGAACCCATTTTTGTTAGAAATATCCATCGGAAAATCCCTCGCAAAATAATCAAAAAAAATCCCTCGGCATATCCCTCGGAAATTAATTTTGCGAGGGATTTTCCGAGAGATTCGTTTTCATCAAAATTTATTAATAACTCATTAATGAAAAAAATTCCTTGAAAAATCCCTCGCAAAATTAATTTCCGAGGGATATTCTGAGGGTATTTTTTTATCAAAATTTTTTACAAGAACCCATTTTTGTTAGAAATATCCATCGAAAAATCCCTCGCAAAATAATCAAACCATCCCTCGGAAAATCCCTCAAAAATTAATATTGCGAGGGATTTTCCGAGGGATTGTTTTCATCAAAAAATTTATTAATAACTCATTAATGAAAAAAAATCCCTCAGAAAATCCCTCACAAAATAAATTTCCAAGGGATTTTTCGAGGGTATTTTTTTATCAAAATTTTTTACAAAGAACCCATTTTTGTTAGAAAATCCATCGGAAAATCCCTCGCAAAATAATCAAACAATCCCTCAGAAAATCCCTCAGAAATTAATTTTGAGGGATTTTCTGAGGGATTTGTTTTCATGAAAAATTTTATTAATAACTCATTAATGAAAAAACATCCCTCGGAAAATCCCTCGCAAAATTAATTTCCGAGGGATTTTCTGACGGTATTTCTTTATCAAAATTTTTTTACAAAGAACCCATTTTTGTTAGAAATATCCATCGGAAAATCCGTCGCAAAATAATCAAACAATCCCTCAAAAAATCCCTCGGAAATTAATTTTGCGAGGGATTTTCTGAGGATTTGTTTTCATCAAAATTTTTTTTAATAACTCATTAATGAAAAAACATCCCTCGGAAAATCCCCGCAAAATTAATTTTTGAGGGATTTTCCGAGGGTATTTTTTATCAAATTTTTTTTACAAAGAACCCATTTTTGTTAGAAATATCCATCGGAAAATCCCTTGCAAAATTTATTTTACGATGGATTTTGCAAGAAAATATTTTTTATCGGAATATTTTATAGTTTATATTTTTTATCAAAAAATCCCTCAGAATTGCAAGGGATTTATTCCCTCAGAAAAATCCCTCGGTAAATCACACTTTTCTAGTAGTGAGAGGACTAGCCTAGGTTTGGCTAGGGTTTTGGCTGCCTTGTGCCGTATAAACAGAGGGCTAGCCTGGTTCGGCTAGAGGTTGTAATCGTTGTGATACGATTAGTAAAATTTCCAAAGGTTTTGGGGAGTGGATGTAGGTGCTGAGTTTGGCACTGAACCACTATAAATTTTTGTGTGTTTGTGATTGCTTATTTTTGTGTTGATATTATTCTGTGCACTCCACTTCACCGCTGCAAATCAAAATTAGGGTTGAAAGCACATTTATCTGCATAGCAATTTTTAAAATAACCCAATTCATCCCCCTCTTGGGTTACTACATCTGGGCAACAGTATCAATGTATCAATGTATCAATGCAATAATCTAATACAATGTATCAATGTATCAATGTATCAATGTAATAATCTAATACAATGTATCAATGTAATAATCCAATACAATTATCAATGTATCAATGTATCAACGTATCAATGTAATAATCTAAGACAATGTATCAATGTAATAATCTAATACAATGTATCAATGTATAATGTAATAATCTAATACAATTATCAATGTATCATGTATCAATGTAATAATCTAATACAATGTATCAATGTATCAATGTATCATGTAATAATCTAATACAATGTATCAATGTAATAATCTAATACAATTATCTATGTATCAATGTATCAATGTATCAATGTAACAATCTAATACAATGTATCAATGTATCAATGTAATAATCAAATACAATTATCAATGTAACAATCTAATACAATGTATCAATGTAATAATCTAATACAATGTATCAATGTATCAATGTATCAATAATTAGCTTACTAACCTTATTGATCTACAAAATGGTCAAGTCAACTAATTAGATGCTTGTTACTTACAACACCATATCTAATCTTTTTAATTCATACTTAAGTGTATGACAACTAATTCTAAATTCCTGCTAAGCCTAAGTTTGGATCCAGCACTCAACACACTTAGCCTTTGCTAGACCAAATCTTCCATAAATATGGCTGCACTAGATTCATAACACTACAACAATATCAGACCACACAATACATAAATATAAAAGCACTAGGTTCACAGTATTCCTTACCATATCATAAGAGTGAGCCGGTATAGACTTCGATCCAGTGAGAGCAGCATATGGCAGCAATTCCCGATTAGATTTATTTGTTTCTGATTTTTTCTACATCAAAGAATTAATGAAAATGGTTACATGAGTTTGTAAAAAATATAAACTATTAAAATATTTATATGGATGTATTTCCTTATACTCATCTGAATAAAAGTAATTACATAGAAAGTCCCAGTCACTCTGCGAGACACGAGATGGCTGATTTTACTTTGCTAAGCTCACACTTGTGTCCCCACCGTGACTAATGAAGTGTATATAAAGCTGATATCTAAATTCTCAATATACTTTATTCATTTGAAACTCAATACCTTTTTTAATATGATCTAAATTCATAAAGATCAAACTTCTCCTGTAATATATAAATTATAAAATTTATAAGGTATATTAAGTATGTTAAACGTAATCTAAAGTAATCTAATACAATTATACTGATCTGAAGTTGATCAATCATTGATGTTTTTTATGCATCAGTGATCTCACTTCACTTTCTGACCGCAAGTGGTGCCATGTTACGTATAACCACTCCTATCTCGGTTAGAAATTTAGAGCAAAACTCTTCTAATGATCGTCCAACCTCAGGTGGCAAAAGAATAGGCAACTTCTGTCCACGACGCGTATCAATTAGATGTGCAGACTTGTATCCGCGAGCAGGACCTCGGCCCTTCTTCTTTGATGACGTAGCTGCAAAACATAATGAACTAAATTAGTGCAAAATAACATAAAGAAATATAGCCAAATAAGATAAGTTTAAAGTAGAGTTATTGCATGATGCGCCGACAGATGACCCCTTTATCAGAGCTGGAATGTAAGGAGAATCATTGGCCTCGATGTAGCAGGAATATCTCTTGAAGATATCTGCAAACAAACATACAAACTAGAATTAATAAATAAGAAAGTATAAGAACATATAGTTGTAATAAGTAAAAAAAACATGAATGCTACTAAATTAATCACTGTCATCACTAATATGCTCATTGTCTTCATCATCCTCCATATCGGAACTATGTATAGATCCCTCACTATCATAATCAGCTAGTGTGTCGTCCTCTTCAACATCTTTGCATATAAACTCATCTTGACTGACATCACTTTGACCTCTAATGTTTTCTTGAATTTCAACTATTTCAGCATCAGTGTCGTACGCCGAGATGTTATTAAGTCCATGTCAGGTTGCTCACATGTGAATCAAAGGACTATTGAATCATCTTTTTGATATACTTCTTTCTAAACATCATCATCTTTTTTGGAATATCCCACAAATGACGATGACTAACCTTGCATACCACTTTTCAATTAGAATTGTTCTTCAAATTATCCAAGTAGAAAACCTTTTTAGCTTGTGATGCTAAAATGAATGGCTCATGTTTGTACCATTATGAACTAATATTTATACTTGTAATATTATAATGTTGTTGCATTCTCCTGTGCTTTGGTTCAGTTTCAAACCATTTGCATTTGAACATTATCGCCTTACAACCTTTAACAAAATGAAATTCAAGGACCTCTAATAATATACCATAAAAGTTAATTTCTTCTCCTAGATGAGTAGAGGGAACACAAACACCACTATTCTGTGTTTTATGGCCGACATCCCGATTAACAATGATACATTTAACGCCATTCACCACACAGCCATTACGACCACACACGACTATCGGGACCAATAGCCAATGAATAAAGCTATTAGTAGCTTCAGATGCCCTAGCAAAATGCTTATTTAACATCTGGATAAACAAACATCAACGTCATTTGAAATAAAGGCACATGATATATTAATTTACAATATTAATGAATGTACAGGCTTACTTCATTTTTAAACCACTCAAAAAATCTTTCCTTTTGTAATTGGTCCAGTTGTTCCGGTCTAGTTGGATTTAGCTGATCAATGTGTTGGCTATAGAGAATATTATGCTAATGAGCACTATAAAAATTTAGAGATATGAAGAAATAATTTTACAAGTTTACTTACTTGAGAAATGGTTGCACCTCTGGATAATTATTGATGAGGTACCAATGTACTTGTTTTAAAGTTTTATCATCTAAATGCACCATTCTTCCTTTTCCAAGAGGCCGCCAACAAGTTGCAAATATATTTAATTGCTTGTCAAAATGGCTATCCGAATCAAAATTTTGTTCGGACGATTGAATCTTGTTTCTATGCCTCGAAGATACATTGAACAAAATGTAAAAGACTCGTTACAACATAAGCTTCTGCAATTGAACCTTCCGGATGAGTCTTATTACGTACATATTGTTTATACGTACCAAGTGTCCTTTCGAAAGGATACATCCATCTACTTTGAACAGGTCGACAAGTAAGGCCTCGTAAAGCAAATGTATTGATAAGTGCACCATAACGTCAAAAAATGCTGGTGGGAACATTCGTTCAAGCTTACATAAGATCACCACAATATGCTCTTGTAACAATTCCAAATCCCTAACATACAATGTCCTTGAACAAAGTTGTTGGAAGAAATTAGAAAGCTCAATTAAAATACTACTCTCATGTTTCTGCAAGAATGGTTGAATGCCAATGGGTAACAATCTTTGAAGTAGTACATGACAATCATGTGTCTTCAAGCCGGATATCTTTCCATCACCTTCATTTATGCACCTTGAAATATTGGAAGAATATCCATCGGGCACCTTCACAGATTTTAGCCACTTACAGAATTGTCTTCTTTCATCTAATGTAAATGTGTAAGATGCAGGAGGCTTATAAACTCTATTACCTTGAGTTTGTAACCAAAACTCCCTTCGGGTCCCCATTGAAGCCAGGTCCCTTGCTTTATATGTGTCTTTTGTCTTACCTTCGATGCTTAATAAAGTTCCACAACATTGTCACAAATATTCTTCTCAATATGCATTACATCTAAGTTATGTCTCAATTTTAATGATGACCAATACTCAACTCGAAGAAAATGCTCTTCTTATACCAATTCAACTCATTTGGTGCACGCTTTCGCTTTCGATGTTTATTGTTTGGATGCTTTTCGGACTTTTCAGCAGCTATGTGCTCTAATTGCATTAAAATTTCTTCATCGGTCAACATTTTTGGTTTGACTCCATGCTCTCTACTTCCATCATGGAGTCTACTATTACGCCACTTGTGATCAATAGGCAAGTAACGACGATGTCCCATATAGCAAATCTTGTCTTTTAGCTTTTTGGATGGGGTTTGCTCATTACAAACTGGACATGCCTTATAACCCTTTGTGCTCCAACCAGATAATAATGATTATGCTGGAAAATCATTTATAGTCCATAAAACAGCTATGTGCATCCGAAAACTCTCTTTCATATATGCATCATATACATTAACACCTTCGGTCCATAAATGTTTAAGTTCATCCACTATTGGCCTTAAAAATATATCCATATCCCTTCCTGGAGATTTAGGATCGGGGATAAGTAACGACATCATAAATAATGTCTCTTTCATATATTTTTATGGAGGCAAGTTATAAGGTACTAAAATGATGGGCCACATACTGTATGCATTACTCATGTTTCCAAATGGATTGAATCTGTCTGAAGCAAGACCTAACCTTACATTTCTTGGTTCACTGGAAAAAATTAGGATACTTTTGATCAAAATCTTTCCATGCTTCTCCATCTGCTGGATGCCGTAACACCTCATCTGTGATCGGTCGCTTATCATAGTGCCATCTCATATCTTCAGCCGTATGTCTTGAGGCATATAGACATTTCAAATGAGGTGTGAGTGAAAAATACCGCATAAATTTATAAGGTATCTTCTTACCTTTGTCTCCAACCACTTGGTACCTAGGCTCGTTGCATACCGGACATTTTTCTAAAGAGCATTCTCCTTCCAAAAGACACACAATCATGCTAGCATACATGTATGTTCTCGTAGCCTAAACCCAACTCATTCATCTTCTTTTTGGCCTCATAGTGCGAAGATGGTATCCTAGTACCATTCGGAAATGCCTTTTCAATAGTTCAAGAAACATATTGAAAGACTTATTTGTCCACCGATTGAGGACCTTAATGTGCATTAACTTCACTAAGAATGTCAAAGCAGAAAACTTTTCACATCCAGGTTAAAGCTCGGATTCCACCTCATTAAAAAGATCATCCAATTTCTTACCGGTCCTTCCATGGTCAGACATCATGGATTGTCATCATCATTGCCAACCTCAGTGTGAGCACCACTTGGGCCAGCGATGTCCTGCAATGCTTCGACCATCTCATCTTGTTCCCTTTCTGGGTCATCATCTTCATTCTCATTTTTTCCGAGACATTGCTTCAAACTATTCTCCATGAAAATACCACATTTGATACGTCTTCGAGAAACCCTTTAACATACAGTGTAATTTAACTAAATCAGCTTATGCCATGAGCCATTATAACCGCACACAAGGACAACGTATCTTCCCTTCTTCATTAACATGAAGCCTTGCCTTTTCTATGAACTTCTTAATACCGGCATCATTTCTGGACAATTTCGTTTCTTATGTATCCAACTGTTATCAATCGGCATCGTTGGATAACATCAAATCTGAGTAAGATAGTGAACCTCATTTAAAGAAATTCAGATTTATCTCAAAAATATCTACTCATTTAAAGAAAATCTCTAAAACTCATGTAAACCATATATGGAGCTGCATAATATATAAAACAATTATTGAACAAGTAGCACACATGCCGTTAAATATGGTGATTTTAGGCAGGTGACTTTTGAATCTTTTGAGGTTTGATTCCTAGCAAATAATTCTTTAACTTTCAACCAAAAAACCTTTCTGACTTCTCTTTGCAATTTTTTTTTTTGCAGGCCAACTCTTTTCTAAATTTCCGATTAGTTAGATGTGCAGTCACAACTGTTGGCCAAAGTTAGATCAACTCTCCAATCCTGGCATCTCCTTCAAGATGTTAACGCAAGTTAGATCAACTGCACATCATTACTGGTTTTTCCTAACACTCTGGCTGCCTGTTGGCCAAAGTTATTAGGTGGTCCCTGTTAACGCCAATCTCACCTATGGACGTAGGTCACCTAACTGGAAATAGAACGGCGGCTACTAATTACAGGTAGCTGGGATTGTACTACACTACTGCCAAATTGAATGGATTTGGGGCTGCTAATTAACCATGCTTATTCCTACTAATAATTAGAACCCTGGACAACCGTTTAATTATAAGAGTGTGTAGAATAGAACTTGGTATACCAGACTAAAACAACGTAAAGATTCACATGCTGGTCACAAGGGGAGCATAGCCATACAATGACGACATAATAATTCACAGGAATAGAGCATAGGCCAGAGACTTCTGTCACCCATCAAGCCATGATAGAAAAAAATTTCCATGACATTAACAACCAAGCACTACGAGCTATAACAACACCATGATCACATTCCTAGAGAAACACAAGCTTTTTGGACTACCATAGGACATCCTGTTGGCTCCATTTAGCAAATCAAAAGCATTCAACTATTAACATTAATATTCAAATATAAAATGAAACTGTAATCGACCATGTGTTTTTTTTTTAACAAAATCAATCACACCAAATTTCATGAGATAAACTTACCTTTTAATTTCTCAGTGGTTTTGAGAAACAACCTCAAATCCTTTTCAAATCCTCTCCAAATCCTTTCCAAATCGTTCTCAAATCCACTTCAACCTCCAAATATGAAGAAATAACACCAGCATTACTAAGATTCTGGTTCCAGCACCTTCTCCTCAGGCTAAAATCAGATTAAAAAAAAGAAGAAAAGATTTAGTTGGAAATCCACTGCACCTTCTCATTTGGATCCGGCGTCCGGGGTGTGGCGGCAGAGAGGAGCTCGCGGAGGTTGGCGGACAGACTCTCTTCTGGTTCCTACGTTCGGCGGCGAGGGGGGCAGGGGGGGGTTTGGCGGACGGAGTCTAGGTTTAGGGTTTCACGAAGTCGCACGAGAGAGAGTGCTTCAGCGGAAGAAAGAGGGTTTCACGATCGCATAATAAGTATTATCTTATTACGGCGAAAATATTTTGTCGTAATAAGAATATATTACGGCAAAATTTAACTTTCATCGTATTAGAATTTTTTTTATTTTTATTAAGACTTATTACGATGAAAATTTATTTTCATCATAATAAGTCAGTTTATTATGATGAAACTATATTTCGCCATAATAAAATGAAAAAAAAAATCCTAATATATTACGTTACACTATTACGATGAAAATAAATTTTCGTCGTAATAAGTCAGTTTATTACGGTGAAACTATATTTCACCATAATAAAATGAAAAAAAAATCTTAATATATTACGTTACACTATTACGAAGAAAATTTATTTTTATTATAATAAGTCAGTTTATTACGATGAAACTATATTTTGCTGTAATTAAATGAAAAGAAAAATAAAAAAATTCTAATATGTTACATTACACTATTACGATGAAAATTTATTTTCATCGTAATAAGTCAGTTTATTACGTGCAAAACTATATTTTGTAATAAAAAGAAAAGAAAAATAAAAAATCCTAATATATTACGTTACACTATTACGAAAAATTTATTTTCATCGTAATAAGTCAGTTTCTTACGGTGAAACTATATTTCACCATAATAAAATAAAAGAAAAAAAAAAAATCCTAATATATTACACTACACTATTACGACAAAAATTTATTTTCCTCGTAATAAGTCAGTTTGTTACGGCGAAACTATATTTCGCCGTAATAAAATGAAAAAAAAAAAAAAATCCTAATATATTATGGTACACTATTATGATAAAAATTTATTTTCATCGTAATGGTCAGTTTATTATGGCGAAAACTATATTTTGTAATAAAATGAAAAGAAAAAAAATCCTAAAATATTATGTTACACTATTACGATGAAAATTTATTTTCATCGTAATAAGTCAGTTTATTATGATGAAACTATGTTTCACCGTAATAACTAGTTGTTACAGTGAATTTAATTTGTATTTTTGCCATTATAAATGAACATATAACGACGAAAATATTTTGCAGTAATAGGTTCGCCACAAATACCATACTTTCTTGTAGAATTTAGATACCTTAGGATTATTACGGTGAATTTAATTTGTATTTTGCCGTTATAAATGAACATATAACGATGAAAATATTTTGCAGTAATAGGTTTGCCACAAATACCATACTTTCTTGTAGAATTTAGATACCTTAGGATCCTGTAAAGCTTCAAAATATTCTGATCCTGATGCATGCATAAACTGACTAACCATACTTATAGAGAATTCTATGTCCGGACGTGTGTAGGATAGATAAATCAACCTTCCAACAAGTCTCTAATATCTCTCTTGATCCTTCACATCTTCAGCTTTTGTAGGCTGTAATTTTACATTAGATTCTATAGGTGTTTCTATGAGCTTACATCCTAACATACTGTCTCATCAAGAAGATCAAGAATATACTTTCGCTGATTTACAAAGATGCCTTCTTTGGATCTTGCAAACTTCATCCCAAGAAAGTACTTTAATGCTCCCAGGTCCTTGATCTCAAATTCCATAGCAAGTTTGCTTTTTAGCTTCTCTAGTTCATTATAATCATCACCAGTTAGCACAATGTCATCAGCATACACAATTAAGATGGCTACTTTACCTTCATTGGAATGTTTGTAGAACATCATGTGATGCTTGACTTTGAGTATAGCCATAATGCTTTATCACCTTGCCAAAGCGTTCAAACCAAGATCTAGGTGACTGCTTGAGTTCATATAAGGACTTCTTCAATTTGCACACTTTTCAACTTCAAAACTTTCTTTGAAACCTGGTGGTGGACTCATGTATATCTCCTCCTTTAGATCTCCATTAAGAAAGGCATTTGTAAAGGCCAATTGGAGTTTACTGCAAGAGACAACAATACTCTAATTGTGTTTATTTTAGCTACTGAAGAAAAAGTCTCTTGATAGTCTATCCCATAGGTTTGGGTAAAACCTTTTGTCACAAGCCTTGCTTTGTATCTCTCAACACTTTCATCTGCCTTATACTTTATTGTAAACACTCATTTGCACCCTACAATATTTTTCTTTTCTCTTGGCAACTCTACAACTTCCTAAGTACCATTCTTCTTTAAGGTATTCATTTCCTCGAACACTACTAATTTCTAGCTCAGTTCATCTAGTGCTTCCTGAATCTTTTTAGGTACCACATGTTTTAAAATATTTGCAGTGAATGCTCAATGATTGTCAGAAAGGTTATGGTAGGAGATATACTTGACAATTGGATGGTTAGTGCATGTTCTGGTTCCCTTTCTAAGAGCAATGGAGAGATCAAGATTAAGGTTATGTTCATGAACAATAGGAGCTGAACCTGAACCTGCAGGTTCTATTATAGTTTTTTTGGACAAGGATTTAAGTGTGACGATAGACACAAATCAATATCAGAAGAAGAAAAGTATATAAAGAGGGATTACCTGAGACATTTGGAAGACCTTCACTCAGGGCTTTTGGTTGAGCATGTGTTGGGATGATAAATTAGTTTTTACTTCTTCCAAGGATCTGTTTTCTCAAATAAACCACATGCTCAAGAATATTTCTATTTTTTACATTCGTAGTTTTCTTTTTCTGACAGATCAATTTCAGATTCGGATTCAATAGGCTTAGTTTTCCTATTTTTTATCTTCAGAGAAAGATCAAGGATTGTACTAGAACTACAAGAAAATAATGAAATAACGACACAAATTTAGCGACGCAATGATGCGTCGCTAAATTGCGACCACTTTGCG
>UESW01004377.1:41560-94204 GCA_900491605.1 Calamus simplicifolius
AAAATTCTTAGGTCACTTCCAAGGACTTGGGAAGCAAAGGTAACAGCAATCCAAGAAGCCAAGGACCTCAACACATTACCCCTGGAGGAGCTACTTGGATCCTTGATGACTCATGAGCTAACCATGAAACAACATCAAGAGGAGGAAGTCAAGAAAAAGAAGACTATAGCTCTTAAGGCTGCAAAATGAGGAAAGCTACAGTGATAGTGAAGAAGATGATGATGAGACAGCTCTTGTAGCAAGAAAATTCAAAAAATTCATGAGGAGAAAGAAACCCTTCCATAAAAGAAATTTGGAGCTAAGATGGAAGGAGAAAAAGAAAAAGATAAGGACAAGGACAAAGAGAAAGAGCCCTTGATTTGGTATGAATGTAAGAAACCGGGGCATTATAGATATGATTGTCCTCAACTGAAAAAGACTTTTAAGAAGAAGAAGAAAGCCTATGTTGCAACCTAGAGTGATAGTGATGAATCCTCTTTGGAGGAAGAACAAAAAGAGGTTGCCAACATTTGCTTCATGGCAAACGAGGATGATGAGGTAAGTTCTGAAAACCCTTGTGATGATTTTGCTTTCGATGAATTATTTGAAGCTTTCAATGAACTAGTAGATGACTTTAAAATTTTGAAAAAGAAATACAAGTCTTTGAAAAATGATAGCTCAATTTTTATCAAAGAAAATTTTAATCTTACTAATGAGATTAAAATACTAAAATCTGAAAATGATAATTTGACAAAAGAAAAGGAAACAATTTCTAATGAAAATGATAAATTAAAGAAGGAAGTTGATAAATATAAAAGTGTTATTGATAAATTTACTTATAGTTCTGAAAAACTTAATTTATTGTTAAGCAATCAAAGAGCCATATATGATAAAGCTGGTTTAGGATATAGACCTAACTTAAAACAAAAATTTGTCAAAAACTTCTTTAGAATAGAACAAAATAGAGATAATGTTACATGTCATTATTGTAACAAGAAAGGTCATAAAACCTATGAATGTAACATGAGAAATAGTAACAAAAATTTAAGTAGTAAAGGCAAGAAAATTTGGGTTTCCAAAGGAACAGTCTTTTATGCTACTAACCATGAAGGACCCAAGAAGGCTTGGGTACCTAAATATAAGACTTAATTATTTTTGCAGGAGTGTCTTGCGGCCAAAAGATCAAAGCGAAAGTGGTATCTTGATAGCGGCTGCTCAAGGCACATGACGGGTGACAAGGATCAATTCATCACCCTTGAAAGCAAAAGAGGAGGAGTAGTTACATTTGGTGATAATGGCAAAGGCCAAATCTTGGGTTTGGTAACATTCAAATAACTCCCTCCACATATATTGAAAATGTCTTATATGTTAATGGTTTGAAACATAATTTAATTAGCATTAGTCAATTATATGATAAAGGTTTTAAAGTATCATTTGAATCTTGTATATGCACAGTTTCTAATCCCATTGATAATAGCATTTTTTTATTGGAAATAGAAATGGTAATGTATACTTGATTGATTTAGACAATTTGTCTACTAGTAGTCATTTTTTAGTTGCTAATAATGCTAATATGAATGAGATTGGTTGGTTGTGGCATCGTAGATTAGGTCATGCAAGCACACACCTTATTTCAAAATTAATTAGAATGGATTTAGTAAAAGGACTTCCACAACTAGATTTTGAAAATAATAAAATTTGTGATGCATGTCAATTTGGAAAACAAACTAGAAATTCTTTCAAAACTAAAAATATTGTTTCCACTTCTAGGCCTCTTGAACTACTTCACATGGATCTTTTTGGACCTACTAGAACCACAAGTCTAGGAGGAAAGAAATATGGTCTTGTGATTGTAGATGATTATTCTAGATACACTTGGGTATTTTTTTAGCTCATAAGGATGAGACCTTTCCATTATTTCTGAAATTCTTCAAGAAGGTCACAAATGAAAAATAACACCATAGTGTCTCTAAGAAGTGATCATGGCACTGAATTTGAAAATTATTTATTTGAAAACTTTTGCATAGAAAATGGCATTCATCATAATTTTTCTACACCTAGAACACCAACAAAATGGAGTAGTTGAAAGAAAAAATAGAACCTTAGAAGACATGGCCCGTACCATGCTATGTGAAAGCAACCTACCAAAATACTTTTGGGCGGAAGCTATAAACACGGCATGCTACATTCTTAATAGAGCTCTAATTAGGCCAATCATTAAGAAAACACCTTATGAACTATGGAATAATAGAAAACCAAACATAAGTTATTTTCATGCATTTGGTTGTAAGTGTTTCATTCATAATAATGGCAAAGATAATCTAGGAAAATTTGATGCAAAATCTGATGAAGGCATTTTCTTAGGATATTCAACATCTAGTAAAGCCTATAGAGTATTTAACAAGAGAAACTTAATTGTAGAAGAATCTATTCATGTAATTTTTGATGAATCTTTAGCATCAAGTTCTGAAAAGATTGATGATGAGGAAGATACAAACATTCTAGAAAGAGATATTGAAAAATTGAATATAGATGTATCTTCGGATCATGGACAAGAAGCTAAAGATAATGATTCTCCTAGTATTGATGTTGTTGATGCAAATCATAATGATATAGATCTACCTAGAGATTGGAGATATGCCTATGGTCATCCAAGAGAATTAATTATAGGTGATCCATCTCAAGGAGTAAGAACTAGATCATCAATGAGAAACATCAATAATCATCTTGCATTTGTATCTCAAATTGAACCTAAAACTATTGAAGAAGCAGAAAAAGATAATAATTGGATGTTAGCTATGCAAGAAGAATTAAATTAATTTACTAGGAATAATGTTTGGACTCTTGTAGATAGACCTAAAGATCATTCTGTTATAGGATCAAAATGGGTATTTAGAAATAAATTAGACGAAAATGGCATAGTAATTAGAAACAAAGCTAGATTAGTTGCAAAAGGATATAATCAAGAAGAAGGAATTGATTTTGATGAAACTTTTGCACCTGTAGCTAGACTTGAAGCAATTAGATTATTACTTGCATTTGCATGTCATATGCATATCAATTTATTTCAAATGGATGTTAAAAGTGTATTTTTAAATGGATTTATAAATGAGGAAGTGTTTGTTGAACAACCACCTGGTTTTGAAGATCATGAATTTCCAAATCATGTTTTTAAATTACACAAAGCACTATATGGTTTGAAACAGGCACCTAGAGCTTGGTATGAAAGATTAAGTAAATTTTTAATTGAAAATGATTTTGTAAGAGAAATGTTGATAAAACATTATTTTTGAAAAGAAAGATAAAGATTTATTGGTAGTACAAATATATGTCGATGATATTTTATTCGGTGCTACTAACAACTGGTTATGTCAAGAATTTGCTAAGTTGATGCAGGGTGAGTTTGAAATGAGTATGATGGGAGAACTCAACTTCTTCCTAGGACTTCAAATCAAACAAAGCAAAGAAGGAATTTTTATCAATCAAGCCAAATACACAAAAGAACTGCTCAAGAAGTTTGGAATGGAGTCAATCAAGCCACTTGGAACTCCTATGAGTCCTTCGTGCAAATTGGACAAAGATGAAGATGGTAAGAAAGTAGATCAAAAACATTATAGAGGTATGATTGGATCTCTTCTTTACTTAACTGCTAGTAGACCAGATATTATGTTTGCAGTATGTTTATGTGCTAGATTTCAATCTGAACCTAAAGAATCTCACTTAATTGCTGTAAAAAGAATTTTAAGATATTTAAGTGGAACTAAAAATGTAGGTTTATGGTACTCTAGAGACTCAACTTTAAATTTAATTGCATATTCTGATTCTGACTATGCTGGATGTAAATTAGATAGAAAAAGCACAAGTGGTGCATGTCATTCTTAGGATGTAACTTAATCTCTTGGTTTAGCAAAAAGCAAAATTCGGTTGCATTATCTACTGCTGAAGCAGAGTATGTTGCAGCTGGAAGTTGCTGTGCTCAAATCCTTTGGATTAAGAGGCAACTTGAAGATTATGGCATAACCCTTGATAAAACACCAATTAGATGTGATAACACGAGTGCAATAAATTTGACTAAAAATCCAATTCAACATTCAAGAACAAAACACATTGAAATTAGATATCATTTCATAAGAGAACATGTAGCTAATAATGAAATCTATCTTGAATATGTTAATACAGAGGAACAATTAGCTGACATATTTACAAAACCCTTGAGTGAAGAGAGATTTTGTTATCTTAGAGGTGAATTAGGAATATGTGATCCTTTAGAGTGATTTTGAAACCCTAAGGAATGAGAATCTAGATTTCTATAAATTTCTTGAAAATCCTCTCACTAATTTTAAGGACAAATTATCTAGTCATTTGAGCTATTTGATCCTTGATATTTCAAAGATTTTTTAAAATTTTTATTGAACTCTTTTTGACAAGTTTCAGTCATTTGAATCTCAATTATTTTTTCTGAAACTGTCTTTGGAGTCGACACCTCAGAATGAGGAGTCGATACCTCTGACTATGTCGCTCTCGGTCCCTGACCTTGGAGCCGACACCCATATAAGTGGAGCCGACTCCAGTTCGAGCGCTGACTGTGTTAGCGATTTGGAGTCGACACCCGACTTTGCGGGAGTCGACACCTGGGATTCCAAAAGTGATTTATTAGGGCAGAGTCGACACCTCATCATTTCATAACTTCTCAAATCCTAACCAAACTCTTCCAAAATTCTTTCAAAACTTCCCCACCTCTAATTCCATCCAAATCGAAACTTTCCAAAGATCTAATGGCACCCAAAAGGAGGGAATCAGTGATTGGAGCGCCGGTGACCACGGGAAAATGGTCCGCACGTCGTCCGTTCGTGAGCCGACTCCAAGCAGTGATTCGCCCAGATTTAGACAACCCCAACACCTCTTCCACTCAGGTAGATACCTTAGCCGGGAGGGTTATCACAATGGGAGAAAGATTGATTTTGATCTGTTTGAAACCGAGGGCTTTCAATCGGTAGACAATTAAAGGAAATGGGCTGGGATAAGCTTTGCTCTCTTGATGTTCCCACTTATCCAACCTTAGTAAAAGAATTTTATTTAATTTGGCTAGAGGGTGATGGCGGTTTAGTTAGCTCAGTAAGAAATAAGAGGATTCACCTTACCTTTCAAAAGCTTGGAAACCTCCTTAGCATCCCAATTACCGGTTTAGCAGCTGACATGCATAGTGATAGGTCAGCGGCTCTTTCAAGGATGTTAGGAAGGGAAGTGACAGAGTTTGAGAAGATAAGAGCTAATCAATTACCTTTGGAATTGAGATTATTACACAATATTTGCAGTAGGATCTTGTTTCCAAAAGACTGGTCGGTTTGAGTATGTCTCGGAGCGAGACATTGTAGTTATGGATAGTGTTCTGACTGGACAGCCAATCAACCTTGCAGCTATGATGATATTTTATATGGCAGAAGCTGGAGGGAGGAGAAGGTCATCCCTACCGTATGGCATGGTGCTTAACTATGGTTTTCAAGAGCCAAGGGGTTGTAATTCAAGAGAATGAACCATCTAAGAACCTGAGGCACACCGACTACTATAGTTTGGCAACATTGCATCGGATGGGTTTTGCTAAAGTGAATGGACAGTGGGATAGGAAAGGACACCTTGATGAGAGAGCCCCTGTGCCGAGAGTTTCTGAGCCTTGCGAGGCTGGACCATCAGTTAGGGTTCCTTCTTCACAGCCTAGGAGTCCCATTCCTGTTTTCCTGCTCCTGCACCTGCACATGTTATGATCAACCATCCACTTCTTCACTGGATTCTCAGACCTTCAAATGGAGCAATTAAAAAGTTTGTTTGCTGCTCAGAAGGATGAGTTTGACAGTCAGTTCATGAATATAAAAGAATCACTTTATTCACTTGATGATCGGATTGCAAAGATTGAATCAACTCTCAACTCCTATGCAGAATCTTTAAGTGGTGATTTAAAGAATATCTTTGAAGAACTTAAAGAGATTTGTGGAGATAGTGAAACTTATTCAAGGTGCAACGCCGAGCTTCAAGATAAAATCTCAACAGCTTGCACATTTGTTGATGAGAGACTTAAAGACTATGTTAAGCTTCAATGTGATGGAATGAAAAATATTGTAGATCATTTAACAAGAATAGTGAGGAAGAAATTTTGATGTAATGAATGTTTAATTTTGATGAAATGTAGTTTACATTTTGATGTAATGAAGTTTATGTGTTGATGTAATGAAAGCTATATTTTGATGAATGAGTATTTTTTTATGTAATGATTATCTTTTGATGCAATGAAAATTATCTTTTGATGCAATATGAAATATTCTTTACCTTTTTGTTGATTACAAAAAAGGGAGAGAATTATGGTTGTATATGCATTAAGAGGGAGAAAATTATATTGTTAATTGCATTAAAGGGGGAGAAAGTTATGTTGCATTAATTGTTTAATATGAAAAATTAAGTTATTTAATTGATTAATATGAAACATTAATCATATTAATTGATTATATGATATTGATGTGGATTAATAATCAAATTGATTTGATATGCATAAAGAAATCTTAAGTTCCCAATATGTAAAGTAAGAGAAAGAATTATCTGAACTTCATAGGGGAGCTACCTTATTCAGGGGGAGCTTACTCGTGAAGATCACTTCCTTGATAATTTTTTAATTTAAGAATTCTATGCATATACTCAATGTTTTTATAATCATCAAAAAGGGGGAGATTGTTGATCCATTTATTGATTTTGATGATTAATAAAGGAATTGAGTATATTTATTTGATTACTAATGGATTTTATAAGTGTTTCAGGACTTAAATTTATTTGATCAATTTAAAGGAATTAAGTAATAAATTTTGAATCAAATACAAATCAGAGATTTCAAAGTTTCAGAGCTTGGAGTCGACACCTAGAAAACCTGGAGCCAACCCCATGGCCAATTCAATTTTAATCTGATTTTTGATAATCCGGAGCCGACACCTAGCGTTTTGGAGCCGACACCTAGAGTTTCGGAGTCGACACTTACAGTGTCTGGAGCCGACTCCGATGCGGGGACAGAACGTTGATTTTTTGAGCATCCTGGAGCCGACACCTACAGTTTTCGGGAGCCGACACCTGACGATGGCGAGCCGACACTTACTTTTTCGGAGCCGACTCCTCAACGAACTCAGAAATTTCTATTTTTGGTAAAACGATCTGGAGCCGACACCTGAAAAGTTGGAGCCGACTCCAACCTGACTGGGACGAAAATTTAAAATGCCAGATCAGCTCTAACGGTAATATTTCCTTTTTAACTAGTTTCTAACGGATATATTTTGTTTCCAGGTACACTCCAATGGCTAGTTTCATCTCAAAAACGGATTGAAGAAAATCTATAAAAAGAGGAAAAAAACACCTGTTTGAAAGAAAGAAGAATAGAGAGAGAAAAGAGAATGGAAAAGAGAAATATTTCAAATCAAAAATCTGAGAAAACCTTGAGCCTGAAATCCAAGAGAAAAACCTTCAAACTCAAATCCTTTCACTCCAAAAAGCTCAAAGAGGAATCCAAGGCGTCTCAAATCAAAAATCGGTGGATTTCCAAATTGAAGAAAAAGCTCCGTTTCTTCCATTTCCAATCTTCTCAACTGCAACAACTGTGAGGGATTAAAGCTGAGGCTTGATTCATCATTCCAAAGGGAGAAGAGGAGAAGAAAAGAAGAAAAGAAGAAAAGCTCAAAGCCAAACAACTTCAAATCAGGCATTTCTAAACTTGTTTTCTTATTCTTGAATATTTGCTCATTGAGGAGTTGTGTATCTTTGAAAAACAATATTCTTTTTGTTTGTGCCTAGTTCAATCAAAGGGATTGAACTAGTGGAGGTTGTTTACCTCGGGTCAAGCTAGATTAGCTTGAGTTTAGGGTTGTGTGCTTGTGAGCCCGAAAAACCGGCTGGGTTCATTGTGATCCTGGATAAAACAACAAGTTTGGGTTGTGAGCTTGTAAAATAACTCGGCTGTAATCGAGGAGATTATAGTGTGGACCCAAGTGGATCTTGGGAGTGGACGTAGGTGTTGGATACGCCGAACCACTATAAAATCTTTATGTTTGCCGTGCTTCTATCTCTATCTCTATCTCTATCTCTATCTCATTGATTCTGCTTTATATTTGCATTGCATTTACTTTCATTCATCTTAAGCAAACAATTTTTATTTAGAGGTTAAATTTTTTAAAGAACCCAATTCACCCCCCCTCTTGGGTTGTCATCTGGGCCAACAAACTTGAAAAAGAATTTATAGAAATAAATTTTCTTTCATTAAGATTGTTCTTTTATGGAGTTTATAGCATATACAAATCCTACCAAACAGGAAATTAAATCACTAATTTTAGGAAGAAAATAATTTTAGGATGAAAATAATTTCTCACAATTACTTTCCTTAAATACAAAGATTGATAACTAACTAATTAAGAGGAAATAATTCCTATTAATTACTTTTCTCAAATACAAAATTGATAACTAACTAATTAGGAAAAAATAATTCTATCAATTACTTTCCTCCTCAAATACAAAGATTGATAACCAAGAAGGAAATAATTCCTAACAATTACTTTCCTTAAATACAAAGATTGATAACTATTAATCTAATTTATAGCTATATAAGATTATTTCCATATTAGTTTCGATTTTCCAACAGGTTCAAATTGTAAAATTGATCCTTATCCTTATCTTTTGTATGATTAATTAGAGAATATACGTAAAAATTTATTACATTTCATTCCTTTTTTAGCACCAGGGCTATTATTAATATCACTCTTAGCGCAATATCCTAAACAGATCAAAATCTTACACTCCTTGCAGCCACCCCTTCCAATGCTACTCTCTTATATATATTCACTAGGTTTTTATTCTTTCTAAACTTCAATTTTCTTTTTCTTTTTTTCCCCATCATAGATGGGTTATTTTTGGCTGTTATTAGGCACTTTGATAATGGTATTACTCTCAAGGCTTTGGATTGTATTGGTGTATCTCACATGGAGGCCATATGTTATAACAAAGAGGTTTAGACAACAAGGATTGCAAGGCCCTGCCTATAAATTCTGGTTCGGGTCGACTAAGGAGATTAGAAGCATGAAGAAGGTTGCAAGAGAGCAGGTCTTGGACATCAACTCACATGATATCATTCCTAGGGTCTTTCCCCATTATTGTGAATGGATGTTACAATATGGTTAGTTTCTACTCACTTATCTTTTTTAGTTTTATAGATGTTGATGATTTATTAATTTGATTCTCGAATGAATGGGTATCTTAGAACAATCCATTTAAACAAGAAAAATGTTCATTCAGAATATGGTGAGAGACTCTAGCTATAAAAGTTGCATCTTTATGTTTTACATAGCTTGTTAATATATTGCAAAATATAGTTAGCATGTACTATGATCAGTTGGATAGTATCAAACCTTAAAAAAGACATTAAATTTGTAGTCAGTTACCCAAAAATTTTCATGGAATTTACATTGGAGATAATATTAGTTTTTCACCTAATTTTCAATTTTGTAGTCAAGTAGTCCTAATGTGTTTGTGTGTGTGTGGGTGTTAGTGTTTGCATGTCCGAGGATTTAATTTCATTTAGATATTTTTAATTGATTAATAGAATTTTCATGGATTTTCTTTTACCTTTCTTTTCTTGCTCCATATGTTTTTTTTCTTTCTATAGCACATGGGGATAACGGCCTGGCCTTTACTTTTTCAGCAATGATAAAAAGAGAAAATTTTAAAAAATTTAAAATTTATATGTCTATACATCTAAAAAATAACATCTTTTCTCTTTAGATATTGAATAAGAACTTTGATAATGTGTAATACTACTTGTCCTAAGTCCAAATGAAAGAAGAGATGAGTCATCAATTACACATTCAACTAACTTTGATAATGTGTACTACAGTCCTAAGTTCGAATGATAATAATTCTAATTAACTCTAAATATCTCTTTCAGAAGTTGTCACTTATTTTATAGGTACGACTATCAAACAAATTCAACTAACTTGAATGCCATCATTAGAACATAAGAGTAGGATTAATGTTGGATTTTCCTTAAAAATAATGATTACGTTAAATCCTTGTTGATTCATAGAAGCCTCCTTGCCTTATATTGATCACCACTTAAGGGATTGTGGTCTTACACCACTATAAATAAGGAATCTTTTCAAGTTAGAAATTTAAGAAAATCCTCAAGAACTTTATTAATATTTTTTTCATATCAAAATATTTTGACTAAGACCTATTTATAAAACAAATTCCTAAAGTTAATAGGTTTTCTTGTTTCTAAAGTCAATAGATTTCCTACTTCTAATAGAACATATATTTCCTAAATAAAACTAAAATATAAATATTAAGTAAATATCTAAAAAGAGATTATTAACTCATATTAGATTTTTAACTCATCAAAAATAGAAAAAGATTCAAGAAAAAATATCTTAACTTTTGGACTATGGAGTAATATTTTTTTAGTTTTCTAGAAATTCATTAGCACTGACATATATTCATTAAATTGCTCATAGCTTCTTCATCTAAACTTCATTTTAGATGATTTAAGATGCATGAAGAAAACTCAATATCATACATTATGAAAAAAGATTTACTTAAAAAATTTCATTATATTTACTTTAATAAAGCTCCAGTTTTAACTGATGTGCAATGAGTTGGGTATTTCATATGTAATTAGATATTTTGAGGCCAAGGAGAGTGTGAAAAAGACAAAAGTGGCTAGATCTAATGGAATCCTTCTTAATGTTTAGAAATATTTACATGTTGTGTTTGTTATTTACTTGATTGACAAATTTGTTTGATAATATTTTAAAAATGAAGAAGATATCTAATAAATAAAAAAAGAGCATTATATGGTGCCTATTTATAAGAATAAGATGATGTTTAATATTATTCTAACTATTGTTACATTAAATTCATGAATCATAAACTTTGAAAGAGGATAATTAAGCATAGATTAAGATATAATATAAAAGAATTAAAAAAATTAATTTAGTTTATACTAGGACTTTTGATTATAAAAGCTACTTTCTCCTTCAAAAGATAATGGAGAAGTATAAAGAAAAAGAAATCTATTTTCATATTCTTTTTATTGATTTGAAAAGGCATATGATAAGATTAAAAAGTCATGTATTAGGTTAAGGGCAAAGGATTTTCATAGATATATTGATGTAATCAAGGATGTGTACGGTAGAGTAGTTATTAGCATCGATGAATTTTTAATTGCAACTGATTTATATAAGGATCTACTTTAAGTCTTTGTCTTTTCGTACTAATTATATATTAACTTACTAAGTATATTTTAGGTAACATTTCTTTGCATATGCCATTTGTAGATTATATAATTTGACTCGGTGAAACTCAACTTTGGGTAAATTGTAAGATGGAATTATGACATAATATATTGGAATCCAAGAGCTTCAGGTTGAGTAGAATTAAGATAGAATATATATCTTTAATAAAATAAGGAATAGAGACAAAAATGGAGTGAAAAATGATCAGTTATTCATAATGATATATATTAAAGAAGATATGTTCATTAAATTAAAGAAAATTGCATAAAATAGAAAAGTACAATTATGATATTTTGCCATCATAGAATACTAGATGAGTTAGATGGAAAATTTTGCACGACAACCATATACCTAGTTTTGTTTTATATTAGGAAATAGTGGATAGTTAGAAATAACACATATATTAGATGAATGTGGTTGAAATAAGATATTGAGGTAGATATATGTTAATGCTATGAAAGATAGAATTAAAAAAAAAGTCATCTATAAAATGGTAATGATAGTATCAATTAAGGATAAATTAAGAAAAAGGATGATGTAGATGATTTAAATGCATATAACATATATTGAGAGATGCATTGGTATGGCAAAATGGAGGAATGAAGAGGCATAGAAGTAAATAAAAATCACATCGAATGAGATATTAAGTAAAGACTTAATATCTCAATATCTTATTAAAAAACATAGTCCTAAATCAAATGAAATGGAGGAAAATAATTAATATAGCTGTCCTTAACTAGTTTGAGATTAAGGCTTAGTTGAGTTGAACTAAACTGACATAAAATAAAGAAAATAACATATTCAACTTTTAACTATTCATGATTTCTTGAATAAGTCACTAGCAATTCATAAGTTAGTTGCGAAATTTGTGAATACTTGTTTAATTTATGATAGTTGGATTCGGTATAAATAAAATAGAATCATTAAGTTAACTAGAAAAATTAAAAGCAAAATCAAGAATAACAATATTTTCCTAAGAAGACAAAAATGAGCAGCATGAGAATGATTCCTAGAAAAATGCAATGCCAAATGCACATAGCATCAGAGACCTTCATATTTTGATCACAGGGTGATCAACAATGGAGGGTAAATTCTCTTCGGCACCTCTGAGCACTTCACAAATGCCCATATAGATTGTTCAGGTGCTTGACTTGAGTTCAGCTGTAAGATAAGCTGGATTTAGACCTAGTGTCTAATATTTTCCATCCAAAAAGAAACTAAGAAGTGCCTTATATCATATGGATCAAGTACAAGAAATAGAAGCTTCAATACTGTTGCATTTTTTAGCATTTATTTTCATTGAACAGGAGAAATGTTTCTGTATTGGCTTGGATCACAACCAAAGATATGCATCACTAATCCAGAGTTGGCTAAACAAGTACTATCAGACAAGTTTGGTTTCTTCATCAAGAGGACCCCAAGTCCCAACGAAGTGGCTCTCTTTGGTAAGGGATCATTGGCCATTGTAGAAGGGTCAGATTGGGCCAGGCATCGACAGGTCCTCAGCTGTGCTTTTACAACGGATAAGCTCAAGGTCAGCATCCTGTAATCTCTTCACATCCTATGTTCATGATAAAATTGCTACGATGGATAAGCTCAAAGTCTGATATGACTGGTTGATTCAACATTGCAAGTCTAATTCTTTTTTTTACCCCCTTCAAAAAACTCTTTTGAAAGAGATACAGAGTGCAAAAGTTTGATGTGGCAATTCTTTCATTAAACTATAAAAACTATTTCAGTATTAGTACCAAAACGCAATTTTAATTTATATATTCTTCATGAGTACTGATCATGTAAAATAAGCACAAAGTCAAATTCTGTTCTTCCTTCTCAATTTTTCAACCTTGAAGCCAAAATGATTTAGGAAAACTATTTGTAATATTACAACGTAATTGAAAAGAATCCAGCTGCTCAATCTTGTTTGGTCATATCAATTTGATTTTAGTGTTAGATGCCCAATTTGATGACTGAACCCTCTTGTTCAGCATTCAAAAGATAGAAGATTGCTTCATGTTATACCACTCGTACAACATAGCACACTGTTAAACAGTCATCTAACTGCTGTGGGTTTGATAGATGATGACAGAGAAAATGGCATACTGTGCACAATCCATGCTAAAGGGCTGGCAAGATCAAACAATTCAAGCTGAGGGGCGACTAAAGAAACAGAGGTTGGCAGCTATTTCATAGGGTTAGCAGCAGATATAATCGCCCACACTGCATTTGGGAGCAGCTATGCTGAGGGAAAGGAAGTCTTCATGGCACAAAGGGAGCTTCAGATGCTTGTTGCAGCAACTCGTTTCAATGTTAACATCCCAGGACACAAGCAAGTTACTTTGCCTTTGAGGCTTTGGATCTTATCTATATTATTCCTTGAATAAAGCTCCACTCTGATCATATATTTCTTTGTGCAGATATCTTCCTACTAGGAGGAATATAAAAGTGTGGAAGCTAAAGAGAAGAGTGAATAGCACACTAATGCACATTATACAGCGTCGATTAGATTCTAAGGTCTCTGGCTTTGGAAACGATCTTCTTGGAACGATGTTGGAGTCTTCCACATTAGACCCTGCTCTGATGCAGGAGGGGCAAACTTTGAACATAGATGAGATCATGGATGAGTGCAAGACATTCTTCTTTGCCGGTCATGAGACCACTGCCCATCTGCTAACTTGGACTATGTTTCTGTTGAGCATAAACCAAGAATGGCAGGAGAGGCTCAGGGAGGAGGTGTTGCGAGAATGCCGAACCGAAATTCCTGAGGCAGCTGTGCTCAGCAAGTTAAAATTGGTATCATCTTCTGTACACGTTGTATATCCTACTTCATAGCTCATGCATCACTGATTTTGTAAAAATAAAAATTTTCAGGTTAACATGGTTCTCTTAGAAGCCTTGAGGCTCTATCCCCCAGTTTTTATGATCCGGCGAAAGGCTGCTAAAGATATGAACTTAGGAAGCATTGTGATTCCAAAGGACACCTTGTTGGCAATACCAACTACAATGATGCACCGGGACAAAGGCATTTGGGGAGCTGATGCAAATGATTTCAATCCACTTAGATTTGAGAATGGAGTATCAAAAGCTGCCAAGCATCCCAATGCATGGCTGCCATTCTCAATAGGGCCAAGAGTATGCATTGGTCAAAACTTTACAATGCTAGAAGCCAAGATAGTGATTGCCATGATCCTCCAACGTTTCTCATTCTCTCTCTCCACAAGCTACATTCATGCACCAATAGACTTCATCACCCTGCAGCCTCAGCATGGGCTTCCTCTTGTCTTGAGATCCCTGTGTATCTGAGACACTCTGTTGTCACCACTATGTGTCTCTTGTTAGAAAAATTGTTTTTTTCTTTTGCAAAATTTCTTTATTAGAAAAATGATAGAAAATTAATCAAAAAATTTATACTCAAAATTTAAATTAAAATCAAAATTAAAAGGAATCAAACTGGTCGAGGCGTGTTAAACACTGCCCTGAAACAAGTTTTCGCTCCCTTGTGCGGGTTGTTGGCGAATTATTCCCAAGGTACAACGACCTGATTTGATTTGATCCTCCTACCGCGAGCACGATCGGGTGGAGGTTCAAACCCAGTGATTCTTCAGATGCCCAAATATAATAATAAAATAGTTAAATAAATCTTTTACCACCGGTAGTTTGTTGAGACAGATTTCCTTGTTGAGACTCCTTGTTAAGACAACATCAGGATTTGTAGCAACAGGATCTTCAAGAATTTTCAGCAACAGAATTTGTAGCAACGGGATTTTTAAGGATTTTATTTTCTACCTTCTATGTTCTCTTCTTATTTTCCTTAGTTTATCCATATATTTATATAAAAAAAATTGACTGTTTCTCCTTGTTACCATTCCTTCCCGAACGTTGGTCATGGAGCGTGAGCGTGCGGAATAAAAGCTCGCGAACGCTCGCTGCGAGCGTTCCGCAAATGCGAGCATTCCACGAACACTCCCAGCGAGCGCGTCCCACGCGAGCATTCGGTTACCTCTTTTTTTTATTTTTAACTTTTAACACAGGTCAAAAGTCAACAATCCCCCACAAAAGTTAAAAAATTTAAAAATAAAATAAATAAAATAAATAATAAAATTAATATACCAAAAAAAATTAGGGCATTTATACTACGCAATAGGTGAGGTGTCCTGTGGACTTGAACCTCACTTAGTGTTGATTGTATACATCTGAAGGAACCATAGTGGATTAGACCTTGAACTAGGTCCTTGACTCAGACTTCTACTAATCACACACACAGCATGAATCAATTGGGTTTAAACGGTCAGCGCATATTAAGGCCTTGCGCTTAGTACCTTGATTTTTCATGAGAATTTCTTAAGGTTAGCCCAAACCTTTAGTCACGGCCTCATATGACAATTCTTATATAGGTGAATCCTCCAAGGGTATTTGTGACTAATACCCTGCAGATAACCTACCTCGGATCCATTAAGAGAATCACTCAACCTTACACAAATTTACTTTGTCACTTTTAAGAGCACTCATCATAGGGATGGGTTGAAATTTTTTCAAAATTTGTGCTCTAACACGATCACTCAATCAGCTTCATTTCTATCACATTGAACCTCATTCATGGGATCTCCAATCACAGAGGTTGGGTATCCACTGCTGGTGACCAAATATGGGCTTAATCCCCATCCCCCTCGATGAATCTAGGACTCCACTCCTAGATAATCCCTTGGTTAATTGATCTGCCAAATTCTTCTCAGATTTGACAAATTCCAAAGAGATAACATCATTTTTCTTATGTTGTCTTATAGACTTATGATGAAGCCGTATATGGCGATTCATCTTTTTATTGGTACTCTTTTGATTTGTTAGTTCAATTGCGGCCTTATTATCACAATGGATAGATATAGCTGGAACTGGCTTAGGTACCAAAGGTAGCTCTGATATTAGATTTTTTATCCACTCTGCCTCATTACAAGTGGTATCCAGAGCTATGAACTCGACCTCCATGGTGCTTCTAGAAATAATAGTTTGCCTAGTGGATCTCCAGGCAATAGCAGCACCGCCAAGAAAAAAATGTATCCGGTAGTTGATTTTAAATCATGAGAATTAGTGACCCAATTAGCATCACTGTAACCCTCAACCACCTCAGGGTATTCAGTGAACATCAAAGAGAGATTAAGTATTCCCTTTAAATATCGGAACACTCTTTCTAAGGCTACCCAATGAGATTGATCAGGATTTTGATTATATCTACTCAGCCTTCCTACAGCATAGGCAATATCAGGTCTTGTCCTATTTGCTACATACAAGAGATCCTATAATTTGAGAATACTTTAATTGATTAATTGGGTCACCTAAATTTTTCTTTAGGTGAAAGCTAGGATCAAAAGGAGTAGATATTGATTTAAGATTGGAATAACCAAACTTCTTGATCATTTTTTCTATAGAATGAGAAAGAGAGAGAGCTATCCCTTCATGGGACTTGATAAGCTTCATCCCTAGGATTACATCCGCTTCACCTAAATCTTTCATGTCAAACTTAGAAGAGAGGAAAGATTTAACACTTGAAATAATTTCAAGAGATGTTCCAAAAATTAAAATATCATCGACATATAAGCAAAGGATTACACAATCATTATCGACGATCTTAGAATACACACACTTATCATGATTATTGATTTGAAATCTAAAAGATAGAATAATTTGATCAAATTTCTCATGCCATTGTTTAGGAGCCTGTTTAAGACCACTTGATAAGTTTACAAACCTTGTCTTCTTGTCCCTTTACACAAAACCTTCAGGCTGTTCCATATAGATCTCCTCCTCAAGATCTTCATTTAGGAACGCAGTCTTCACATCCATTTGATGAATGATTAACTTATGAATGGAAGCAATAGCAAGAAGTGATCTAAGGGTTGTTATTCTAGCTATCAAAGAAATTTAACCCTTTCTTTTGGTTATACCCTTTGGCTACTAATCTAGCCTTATACTTTTCTATTGAACCATCAGGTCTAAATTTCTACTTAAATACCCACTTACACCCTAAAGGTTTGCTTTCAGGGGGTAAATCAGATAAGATCCAAGTTTCATTTTGTAAGATTGAATTAAATTCAGAAAGGATAGCTTCCTTCCAAAAAGGAGCATCAGGAGAAGACATCGCCTCTGAAAAAGAAGAAGGTTCGCCTTCGACTAGGAAAGTAAAGAAACCTTCACCAAGATCTTTTTCTTTCCTTATCCTTGAACTTTTTCTAAGTTCAGAAGGTTCACCTTTAGGATTAGATCTTTTCCTTTTCCTTGACTCATTAGAGAACCCAGCTTCAATAGAATCATGAACCAAGTAAGGATTAGAAGAGAGTTGATTTGGTACTTGATTCTTGAAAGAAAAAATATTTTCAAAATAAGTAGCATCTCTAGATTCGATAAGAGTGTTATTTGAGATGCCACTTATATCAGAGTTTATCACTAGGAACCTATTTGTACTGCTATCTAAGGAATAACATATAAAGATAGCATCTACAGTTTTAGGTCCTATTTTTCTTCTCTTGGGTTTAGGTATTCCTACCTTAGCTAAGCATCCCCACACTTTAAGATAATCTAGCCTGGGTGTTCTACCTTTCCAAAGCTCAAAAGGTGTTTTAGGACTATCCTTAAAGGGTATCCTATTTAAAATATAACATGCAGCTAAAAGAGCTTCCCCCCACAAGTTCTGAGGTACGCCTGAACTTATTAACATTGAGTTAACCATATCCATTAATGTACGATTTTTCGTTCAGCTACACCATTAGACTGAGGAGAGTATGGTGGTATAACTTCATGAATAATCCCATATTCTTGACAAAATAGAGTCATTTCATTTGAAGTATATTCACCATCGCGATCTGACCTAAATTTCTTAAGCTTTTCTCAGTTTGGGTTTCAGCTTCTACCTTATAAATCTTAAACTTATCTAATACTTCATCCTTAGATTTTATCAAATATATGTGATAATATCTTGAGAAGTCATCTATGAATGTTACAAAGTAACGACTTCCTTCCCGTGTAGGAAACTTGGTAGAGTCACATACATCGCTATGGACTAATTCAAGAAGTGTTGAACTCCTATTTACTGATTTAAAAGGTTTTCTAGGCATCTTAGCTTGAATACAAATCTCACATTTAAACTTTCTATCAATATGAACCTTAGGAATTAGATTAAGATTTGTCATGTAATGAATACGATCAAAATTCACATGATCAAGTCTACTATGCCAAACATTTGAAGATTCAACATTAAAAAGAAGAGAACTTTTATTAGATAACTTAGAGGATACATTTAACTTAAAAAGACCTTCACATACAAAACCTTTACCAACAAACTCATTATTACGAGTAATTACAACTTTATTTGACTCTAGAATAATTTTATATCCTCTAGATATAAGAAGAGATCCACTAATCAGATTTCTTCTAACACTAGGAACTAACAGCACTTCATGAAGGATCAGGATTTTTTCAGATGTCATCTTTAGATCCACTTGACCTTTCCCAAGCACTTGTGCTGAAGAGTTATTCCCAAGTGTCACACCTCCTCCACTTGATTCCTGAAAGGTGGAGAACCAGGAGCGATCAAAACAAACATGAACATTAGCTCCTGAATCAAGCCACCAATCACAAGAAGATTGGGTTGAGTTAATTAAGAATTTTGAATTTATCGACCTGAAAGAAGGCTCAGCACCACTCTCAACCACGTTAACTTGTGGTTTGGATGATTTCCTCAATGGTTTAGTCTTTCGGTGGTAGCAGTCTTCGCCACATGATTTATCCTTCCGCACACAAAGCAGAATGTGCCTTTATAATTCTTTGACTTCTGATTTGGTCGGTTCTGATTTGATTGGTTCTGAGGAGGTTTGTATGATTGGTTGGATCTAGATTGAAATTTCTTCTTCTTAAAATTCTTTCTCCTAGGTTTGAATTGATTTGGAGTTGGATTTGGCTCGGTCAGATTGATTTTAGGGTCAAGCTACCTTGCTTATGACTTAGCTCTCGAGCAAAGGATGACCAAGATGGTGGAAGGGCATCTACTAAGGCTTGGACCTTATAGTTTTAGAAAAACTACAACCAATCAATTCTGACTTTCTAAGAGAATCTTGGAATTCATGAATTTGAATACTAATGGGTTTGGAATCTACCATTATGTACTTTCTAAATTTTGAGATAGTGAATCTATCTAGACCAGCATTAACTATCCCATATTCAGCCTCAAGAGCATCCCATAGTTCCTTAGCAGTTTTAGTAGGAAGGTAGACATCATAAAGATTATCAGATAGGGCACTTAAAATTCTATGTCTACAATGAAAATCTATTTCTTGGGTGTTTTTGATGAAGATGAGGTATCAACTATACTAGAAGAACCTTGTTGACTATTAGATTTGGGATCTGATAATTCTATGGCAGAAAATAAACCTAAAGTGGCAAGCCAATATTTCACTTGACTTTGCCACCTCCTAAAGAATGATCCATTAAATTTTTCAGGTTTAATTGCACTAAGATCATCAGAACCCATTTTGAAAAAATTGGTTGCTTAATTTGTTCTACACAACCAAAAAGTTAAAGATTTAGCCTTACAATTTAAGTGATTTAAATTAATGATTTTTTGAGATATTTCTAGATTTTAAATTTAAATTCAAAAGAATTAAATCTAGAAACTACTTACAATAATAATAAAACCACTAAACAAAAATTAACTCAAATAAGTCAATTTTAATTTTTTTTAAAATTTGAATTTCAAATTTGAATTTTAAATTTTAAATTCAAAACTCCTTTTAAAAAAAAGAAATTACTTATAATAAAATCTAGCAATTTCTAATGAGAGGAAAACTTGTCCTTAGCTGTTAGAAAAATTATTTTTTCCTTTTACAAAATTCCTTTATTAGAAAAATGCTAGAAAATTAATCAAAAATTTATACTCAAAATTTAAATTAAAATCAAAATTAAAAGGAATCAAACTGGTCGAGGCATGTTAAACACTGCCCTAAGGACAAGTTTTCGCCCCCTCGTGCGGGTTGTTGGCGAATTGTCCCCAAGGTACAACGACCTGATTTGATTCGATCCTCCTACCGTGAGCACGATCGGGTGGAGGTTCAACCCAATGATTCTTCAGATGCCCAAATATAATAATAAAAAGTTAAATAAATCTTTTACCACTGGTAATTTATTGAGACAGATTTCCTTGTTGAGACTCCTTGTTAAGACAGCATCAGGATTTGTGGCAACAGGATGGTTTGCAGCAACAGGATCTTCAAGAATTTTCAGCAACAGAATTTGTAGCAACGATTTTTAAGGATTTTATTTTCTGCCTTCTATGTTCTCTTCTTATTTCCTTAGTTTATCCATATATTTATATAAAAAAATTGACTGTTTCTCCTTGTGACCGTTCCTTCCCGAACGTTGGTCATGGAGCATGAGCGTGCGGAATAAAAGCTCGCGAACGCTCGCTGTGAGCGTTCCACAAACGCTTGCAAATGCTCGTCGCAGCGTTCCACGAATGCTCCGTTATCTCTTTTTTTTTTTTTTTAACTTTTAACACAGGTCAAAAGTCAACATCTCTCTCTATATGTAAGTGTGGGCACCATTTAATATGGTGATTTTCAATAAGATAGACTTTCATCGAAATTGTATGCCATGTGATTTAAGTTTGAATTTGTTCAAACTATTAGAGAGAGAGAGAGAGAGAGAGAGAGAGAGGGTTCTTTTTTCTTTATATTAGTTCACTGCCTGAAATAGAGGCAAGGAAGCCATCTTGGTTAACATGAACCCTTCAAACAATAAGAAATCTCTCCGGACAACCTCAGTGAGTCTGGAATATTATTGAAGATTAGATTCAACTTTTCAGTAGCCTGACTTCATATTTCTGCTATAAACAATAAATAGTCCCTAAATTATCTCATTAAAGAAAAAGAACTAAAGAATGCAAACCAACACAAAAGCTTTGATTAAACTGAGACCATTTGATAAAAGTTTCTTACCCAAATAGGGCTATCTGCAGACTGGATGCCTGTCCCATTTGTATGCGCCTATCGACACTAACTTGAACACATGGATCATCTAAATCATTTGAATTTGAAGGAACTCCTCACTCCATGCCACTCTTAGTTCTGTACAAAAAATTGCTGAGTGTGAAATTTTCAGCAACTGATGTTTAATTAACATGATTTATCTAGTTCAGATAAGTGGGTGATGTAAAATTCATACCATCATTGGATCAGCAGTTTGATGAAGCTGATATCACACTGTGGTATTGCACTACTACTGGTGACTCCTTTGTTGTGCTTTCTACAATTCAATCGTGATGTTGTATTGATTTCAAGAGTAGGTTAATATCTTTGAGGAGTCATGCACTTTTAATATTTGAATCCTGGTTTATTATATCAAATTCAATGTTTTTCACACTGAATTCATTTTCAAATGTATTGTATCTTTTTTTTCTCTATTATCTCTCTTTGGTTATACTAGTAAATTGGAATTTAAGGAATTATATTGGGAAAAAGAGAAAAAAATGAGAAAGGAGAAAAAATCCATACCTTTCTCATAAGAAATGGGTTTATGCTATTGTAAATTAATATGAAATGCTAATTACCTAATAATCTAAAGTTGGAGACTAAGAAGTATAGCTCTAAAAAATGACTGACTTGTGTTCTAGTATAAAAGAAAAGTTTGATCATAAGTCTCATTTATTAGAGTTGTTGTAGACTTTACTGCTAGATTCAAGAATTCTGCTAGCCTTGATAGCAATATTAGTTGTAGAATAAATAAAAGGCATTCCCATACTTCTCCCTTATTAAACAACATTTTGAGGCCTAAATGAAAGATATTCTCATACTTTTCTCCTACTTAATTTTGCTAAACAATATTTTGATGTTACTAGAGTTTTTTAATACCATTTCTATATTATCTTAAGAGATACCTTTCTCACTTATGTCATAAGTTGGTCTACTTTGAAAGGTGGTTTAAGTATACTTATTTTGTGGAATTGGGTAGAAATGTTTGTGTTCAATTACCAAATTATCCCTTAATTTTTTTGCCTCTATCCATACTCTAAGTAAATAGAAAATTAGAAGAGCAATTTTATATGATAAAATTAATGCAAAATCTATATATATTAAATGCTCTTTATTTCTCACCCTTCTCTCTTATTTAATAAATTCAAGATAAATATTGCTTATTCCTTTTGATATTTTGCAATCAAATGTATACTAATCATGTATCAGTATAGAGGGCTAGAAGTATAGAATTTTAATTATGGATGGTGGAAGAGTATTAGTAAAGGATAATATATCTCAAACCTTAAGAGTAATATATTCTAGAGCATTCTTCTCAATAATAAAAATTTTAAAAAATATTAAATGATCTTTATCTATCGCCCTTATTACTTACCTTTTTTTCTTCACTAATAACTTCTAAAAAACTATTTCTTTATTAAATACTCTTTACCTCTCACCCTTATTTCTCACATTTATCACTTTTCTAATAAATTATAGATAACTATTTTATTCCTTTTGGTATTTTGCAATCAAATGTAACCTACTCATTTAGCTATACAAAGGGCTAAAAATATAGAATTCTAACTATCGATGGTGAAAAAGTATTGGTAAAAGATAATATATCTCAAAACTTAGGAATAATATATCAAAAGATATAAGTTGAACTTGTCCTAGCACATTCTTCCTCAATGATAGAAATTTAATGTATATTAAATACTCTTTATCTCTCACCCTTATTTCTTACCCTTATCTCCTCTCTAATAACTTCTAGATAACTATTGCTTTATTAAATGCTCTTGATCTCTCACTCTTATTTCTAAACTTTATCTCTTCCCTAATAAATTCTAGATAACTATTGCTTATTTCTTTTGATATTTTGTAACCAAATGTAACCTAATCATTTATCTATATAGAGAGCTAGGAGTATGAAATTTTAACTATGGATGGTGGAAGAGTGTTGATAAAGGATAATATATGTCAAACCTTAGGTATAATATAAAGAGATATAAGGAAGACTTGTTCTAGGGCATTCTTCCTCAAGAATAAAAATTTAATATACATTAAATGCTCTTTATCTCTCATCCTTATATCTTCTTTAATAAATTCTAGATAACTATTGCTTTATTAAATGCTCTTTATCTCTCATCATTATTTCTTACCATTATCTCTTGTCTAATAAATTTTAGATAACTATTACTTATTCCTTTTGATATTTCGCAACCAAATGCAGCCTACTCATTTATCTACATAGAGGGCTAGAAGTATGGAATTCTAACCGTGGATGTTGGAAGAGTGTTTGTAAAGGATAATATATCTCAAACCTTAGGAGTAATATATCAAGAGATATAAGTTGGACTTGCTGCATAGCATTTTTTCTCAACAAATAAGGAATTTAGTATATATTAAATGCTCCAAATCTCTCACCCTTATTTCTCACCGTTAATTCTTTTCTAATAACTTTTAGATAACTATTACTTTTTTAAATTCTCTTTATCTCTTGCCCTTATTTCTGACCTTTATCTTTTCTCTAATAAATTTTAAATAACTATTGCTTATTCCTATTGATATTTTGCAATCAAATGCAGCCTAATCATTTATTTATATAGAGTGCTAGAAGTATGAGATTTTAACTATGGATGGTGAAAGAGATTGATAAAGGATAATATATATCCAACCTTAAGAATAGTATATCAAGAAATATAAGTTGGACTTGTTCTAGCACAATCTTCTTCAACAATAGAAATTTAATATGCATTAAATGCTTTTTATCTGTCACCCTTATCTCTTTTAGATAACTATTGCTTTATTAAATGCTCTTTCTCTCTCACTATTATTTCTTACCATTGTTTCTTCTTTAATAAATTCTAGATAACTATTGCTTATTCCTTTTGATATTTTGCAATCAAATGTAACCTACTCATTTATCTAGAGCTAGAAGTATGAAATTCTAACTATGAATGGTGGAAGAGTGTTGGCAACGGATAATATATCTCAAACCTTAGGAGTAGTATATCAAGAGATATAAGTTGGACTTGTTGTAAAACATTCTTCCTCAATAATAGAAATTTAAAATATATTAAATGCTTTATATTTCTTATCCTTATCTCTTCTCTAATGACTTCTAGATAACTATTTCTTTATTAAATACTCTTTATCTTTGACCTTATTTTTGACCTTTATCTCTTCTCTACTAAATTGTAGATAACTATTGCTTATTCCTTTTGATTTTTTGCAACCAAATGCAGCCTAATTATTTATCTATATAGAGTGCTAGAAGTACAAAATTCTAACTATGGATGCTGAAAGAGTGTTGATAAAGGATAATATATGTCAAACCTTAGGAGTAATATGTCAAGAGATTAGACTTGTTTTAGAGCATTTTTCCTCAATTATAAAAATTTGATATATATTAAATGCTCTTTATCTCTCATCGTTATCTCTTCTCTTATAAATTCTACATAACTATTGCTTTATTAAATGCTCTTTATCTCTCACCATTATTTCTCACCATTATTTATGCTCTAATAAATTCTAGATAACTATTGCTTATTCCTTTTGATGTAGAGCATTCTTCCTCAACAATGAGGAATTTAATATATATTAAATGCTTTGTATCTCTCACCCTTATTTCTCATCATTATCTCTTCCCTAATAACTTATAGATAGCTATTTCTTTATTAAATACTCTTTATCTTTGACCCTTATTTCTGACTTGTATCTTTTCTTTAATAAATTCTAGATAACTATTGCTTATTCCTTTTGATATTTTGCAACCAAATGCAACCTACTTATTTGGTTGTATAGAGGACTAGAAGTATAGAATTCTAACTATAGATGGTAAAAAAGTATTGGTAAAGGATAATATATCTCAAACCTTAGGAGTAATATATCAGGAAAAATAACTTGGACTTGTTCTAGAGCCTTCTTCCTCAACAATAAAAATATAACAAGATTTTAGTTTTCAGTTTGAGAACAAAACTTGTTCATTTTGTATATGAGACTGAGGGCTAGTAGTAAAGAATTCTAACTATAGATTGGAAGAGTGCTGATAAAGGATAATATATCCAAACGTTAGGAGTCATATGTCAAGAGATATAACTTGGACTTATTCCAATGCCATCTTTCTCAACAATAAAAATATAGCAATATTTTAGTTTTTGGGTTGAGAACAAAACTTGCTCTTCTCTATCTACAAAGGTATGATCCTTCTTCTCTATCATCTTGATGAAGGCTTTAATACTAGCAATGGGAAAAAGAAAACTAGCAGCTCTAGTTTGAGAAAGATGTTATGAGATTAGTAGATCCAGATCCAAGAAAAGCATATTCAAGGTACAAATATTGTGTGATTGCTTGAACTTGAGATTTCTCTAGTCCCAATTTATAGGTGTAGTTTTTTGTTGGCTAAATGCCCCAATGTTCACTTGAAAAAAATTTATGGGAATAAATTTTTTTCATTAAGATTATTCTCTTTATAGAGTTTACAACATTTACAAATCCTACCAAATAGAAAATTAAATCACTGATTTTAGAAAAAAATAATTCTATGAAGAAAATAATTCTCGCAATTACTTTTCTCAAATACAAAGATTGACAACTAACTAATTAGGAGGAAATAATTTCTATCAATTACTTTTCTCAAATTCAAAGATTGACAACTAACTAATTAGGAGAAAATAATTTCTAACAATTACTTTTCTCAAATACAAAGATTGACAACAAATAATCTAATTTATAGCTGTACAAGATTATTTTTATATTAGTTTTGATTTTTCAATACTCCCCCTCAAGCTGGCTTAAAGATATCTTCCATAGTCAGCTTGCCAACTAAAAAATTGAATTGCCTCTTGTGTAGCCCTTTGGTGAAGACATCAGCCACTTGTTTCTCAGTAGGAATATAAGACATACAAACTGACCCATTATCGATCTTCTCTTTGATGAAATGCTTATCTACTTCCACATGTTTTGTGTGATCATGGAGAACTGGATTGTAAGCTATTACAATTGCTGCCTTGTTGTCATAGTACAACTTCATAGAAGATGAATCTATTATTTTAATTCTTTTAGTAATCTTTTTATCCAATAATCTCACAAATACCATGAGCTACAGCTCTAAATTCAGCCTCAGCACTACTCCTAGCAATCACGTTCTATTTTTTACTTCGCCATGTAACCAAGTTGCTACCTACAAATAAACAATATCCAGAAGTAGACCTACGATCTACTATGCTTCTAGCCAAGTCTGTATCAGTATAGGCTTCAACTTGCAGGTGTCCTCTTGACTTAAAAATAAGTCCTTTACCCGGCGTCCCCTTTAACTACAAGAAAAATGACATATTACGATGAATTAATTCATCGCAATATGTACAAAAATTGCCATAATAAGTTATTATGATAATAAAAAATTCATCGTAATAAAATACAAACTCATCATAATAACTTGTTGTCGTAATAATTATTATGGTGACTTAATTTGCCGTAATAGCTTCCTATTACGGTGAAACCATATCGTCGATATATATTTTTTAAAAAATTAATTTAAATAAAAACTTATTACAACGACTTATTTTTGCGTAATATCAACCTATTACGGTAAAAATAAGTCGCCATAATAAGTTTTAAATATTTTTAAAATTTAAATAAAAACTTATTACGATGACTTTTTTCACCATAATATCAATCTATTACGGCGAAAATAAGTCATCGTAATAAGGTTTAAATATTTTTTTAATTTAAATAAAAACTTATTATGGTGACTTATTTTTGCCGTAATATCAACCTATTACGGCGTCGCCGTAATAAGTTTTTAATTAAATTTTAAAAATATATAAAACTTATTATGGCGACTTATTTTTGCCGTAATAGGTTGATATTACGGTAAAAATAAGTCATCATAATAAGTTTTTATTTAAATTAAAAAATATTAAAATTTTATTTTAATATTTTTTATTTTGCATCTGTTACAATAATATAATATAATATTAAAGCAACGATATTAGAAATAATTTTCTGATATAAAAGTTTCACAAAAAATTTAATAAAAGTTTTTATTCATTTCAATAAAATCATCATATACAATATTTTTAAAATACATAATTAAAAAAAATACATGTACTATGGAGGTGAGGTCTGCTGGGATCCACTAGGATGATAAAGTAGTGAGCTCATCAGTCGTCGCCTTTAAATCCTGGATGGTCTTCTGTTGCTGAGTGAGCTCATTCTGTTGTTGAGTGAGCTTATCCTCTTGCTTAGCGATGAGCTGTCAGCACTCATATAGTTCAACCTTTAATTGTGAGTTTTCAGAAGATAAAAAGTACCTCTAATTCTCGATGTACCCTTCAGTAGTAGACCCCATCCCTTTTATAACCAGATCTAGAGCCTAAAACCTCCTAAAAAATGACATCCTCATTGATTGGTTCTCCTGTAGAATTCTATGAGGAAAGTCGCTCTACTAACTGTGCCTGTAATGAAAAGAAAACAAATTCAATATGTTTAGTATAAAACATTATTTAATAATATTATATTTTTAATTGATAAAACTTACATGGGTTTCTTTAGCTTTTTCATTTATCCATTGATTAAGAGTATTCCAAAGATGAAGTCTTGATGGCTCCTCTCCCGTAACAGAATCTCTCTGAAAAGAAACAATAATAATTTAAGATAATAATCTAATACAATTATTAATGTATCAATGTATCAATGTAATAATCTAATACAATGTATCAATGTAATAATCTAATACAATTATCAATGTATCAATGTATCAATGTATTAATGTAATAATCTAATACAATGTATCAATGTATCAATGTAATAATCTAATACAATGTATCAATGTATCAATGTATCAATGTAATAATCTAATACAATTATCAATGTATCAATGTAATAATCTAATACAATGTATCAATGTAATAATCTAATACAATTATCAATGTATCAATGTATCAATATAATAATCTAATACAATTATCAATGTATCAATGTATCAATGTAATAATCTAATACAATTAATAATGTATCAATGTATCAATGTAATAATCTAATACAGTTATCAATGTATCAATGTATCAACGTATCAATGTAATAATCTAAGACAATGTATCATGTATCAATGTATCAATGTAATAATCTAATACAATGTATCAATGTATCAATGTAATAATCTAATACAATGTATCAATGTATCAATGTATCAATGTATCAACGTATCAATGTAATAATCTAAGACAATGTATCAATGTAATAATCTAATACAACATATCAATGTATCAATGTAATAATCTAATACAATTATCAATGTATCAATGTATCAATGTAATAATCTAATACAATTTATTAATGTAATAATCTAATACAATGTATCAATGTATCAATGTAATAATCTAATACAATTATCTATGTATCAATGTAACAATCTAATACAATGTATCAATGTATCAATGTAATAATCAAATACAATTATCAATGTATCAATGTAATATTAATCTAATACAATGTATCAATGTAATAATCTAATACAATGTATCAATGTATCAATGTATCAATATAATTAGCTTACTGACCTTATTGATCTACAAAAAGGTCAAGTCAACTAATTAGATGCTTGTTACTTACAACACCATATCTAATCTTTTTAATTCATACAATTAAGAGTATGACAACTAATTCTAAATTCCGCTAAGCCTAAGTTTGGATCCAGCACTCAACACACTTAGCCTTTGCTGGACCAAATCTTCCATAAATATGGCTGCACTAGATTCATAACACTACAACAATATCAGACCATACAATACATAAATATAAAAGCACTAGGTTCACAATATTCCTTACCATATCATAAGAGTGAGCCGGTATAGACTTCGATCCAGTGAGAGCAGCATATGGCAGCAATTCCCGATTAGATTTATTTGTTTCTGATTTTTTCTACATCAAAGAATTAATGGAAATGGTTACATAAGTTTGTAAAAAATATAAACTATTAAAATATTTATATGGATGTATTTACCTTATACTCATCTGAATAAAAGTAATCACATAGAAAGTCCCAGTCACTCTGCGAGACACGAGATGGCTTATTTTGCTTTGCTAAGCTCACACTTATGTCCCCACCATGACTAATGAAGTGTATATGAAGCCGATATCTAAATTCTCGATATACTTTATTCATTTGAAACTCAATACCTTTTTTAATATGATCTAAATTCATATCAAGATCGAACATCTCTTGCAAATATATATAAATTATAAAAGTTATAAGGTATATTAAGTATGTTAAACGTAATCTAAAGTAATCTAATACAATTATACTGACCTGAAGTCAATCAATCATTGATGCTTTTGTGCATCAGTGATCTCACTCCACTTTTTGACCGCAAGTGGTGCCATGTCACGTACAACCACTCATATCTCGGTCAGAAACTCAGAGCAAAACTCTCCTAATGGTCGTCCAACCTCAGGTGGCAAAAGAATAGGCAACTTCTATCCACGACGTGTATCAATTAGATGCAGACTTGTATCCGCGAGTAGGACCTTGGCCCTTCTTCTTTGATGACGTAGCTGCAAAACATAATGAACTAAATTAGTGCAAAATAACATAAAGAGATATAGCCAAATAAGATAAGTTTAAAGTAGAGCTATTACATGATGCGCGATAGATGACCCCTCTGTCAGAGCTGGAATGTAAGGAGAATCATCTGGCCTCGATGTAGCAGGAGTATCTCTCGAAGACATCTGCAAACAAACATACAAACTAGAATTAATAAATAAGAAAGTATAAGAACATATAGTTGTAATAAGTAAAAAAAAAATGAATGCTACCAAATTAATCACTGCCATCACTAATATGCTCATTGTCTTTATCATCCTCCACATCAGAACTATGTATAGATCCCTCATTGTCATAATCAGCTAGTGTGTCGTCTTCTTCAACTTCTTCGCATATAAACTCATCTTGACTGACATCACTTTGACCTCTAATGTTTTCTTGAATTGCAACTATTTCAGCATCAGTGTCCGTACGCCGAGATGTTATTAAGTCCATGTCAGGTTGCTCACTTGTGAATCAAAGGACTACTGAATCATCTTTTTGATATACTTCTTCCTGAACATCATCATCTTTTTTGGAATATCCCAAAAATGACGATGACTAACCTTGTATACCACTTTTCAATTAGAATTGTTCTTCAAATTATCCAAGTAGAAAACCTTTTCAGCTTGTGATGCTAAAATGAATGGCTCATGTTTGTACCATTCTGAACTAATATTTATACTTGTAATATTATAATATTGTTGCATTCTCCTGTGCTTTGGTTCAGTTTCAAACTATTTGCACTTGAACATTATCGCCTTACAACCTTTAACAAAATAAAATTCAAGGACCTCTAATAATATACCATAAAAGTTAATTTCTTCTCCTAGATGAGTAGAGGAACACAAACGCCACTATTCTGTGTTTTATGGCCGACATCCCGGTTAACAATGATAAATTTAACGCCGTTCACCACACAGCCAGTACGACCACACGACTGTCGGGACCAATAGCCAATGAATAAAGCTCATCAGTAGCTTCAGATGCCCTAGCAAAATGCTTATTTAACATTTGGATAAACCAAACATCAACGTTATTTGAAATAAAGGCATATGATATATTAATTTACAATATTAATGAATGTACGGGCTTACTTCATTTTTAAACCACTAAAACATCTTTCCTTCTGTAATTGGTCCAGTTGTTCCGGTCTAGTTGGATTTAGCTGATCAATGTGTTGGCTATAGAAATATTACGCTAATGAGCACTATAGAAAATTTAGAGATATGAAGAAATAATTTTACAAGTATACTTACTTGAGAAATGGTTGCACCTCTGAACAATTATTGATGAGGTACCAATGTACTTGTTTTAAAGTTTTATCATCTAAATGCACCATTCTTCCTTTTCCAAGAGGCCGCCAACGAGTTGCAAATATATTTAATTGCTTGTCGAAATGGCTATCCGAATCAAAATTTTGTTCCGGACGATTGAATCTTGTTTCTATGCCTCGAAGATACATTGAACAAAATGTAAGAGACTCGTTAACAACATAAGCTTCTACAATTGAACCTTTAAATGAGCCTTATTACGTACATATTGTTTATACGTACCAAGTGCCCTTTCGAAAGGATACATCATCTACTTTGAACAGGTCCGACAAGTATGGCCTCGTAAGGCAAATGTATTGATAAATGCACCATAACGTCAAAAAATGCTGGCAGGAACATTCGTTCAAGCTTACATAAGATCATCACAATCTGCTCTTGTAACAACTCCAAATCCCTAACATACAATGTCCTTGAACAAAGTTGTTGGAAGAAATTAGAAAGCTCAATTAAAATACTACTCTCATGTTTCTGCAAGAATGGTTGAATGCCAATAGGTAACAATCTTTGAAGTAGTACATGATAATCATGTGTCTTCAAGCCGGATATCTTTCCATCACCTTCATTTATGCACCTTGAAATATTGGAAGAATATCCATCGGGCACCTTCACAGATTTTAGCCACTTACAGAATTGTCTTCTTTCATCTAATGTAAATGTGTAAGATGCAGGAGGCTTATAAACTCTATTACCTTGAGTTTGTAACCAAAACTCCCTTTGGATCCCCATTGAAGCAGGTCCTCTCTTGCTTTATATGTGTCTTTTGTCTTACCTTCGATGCTTAATAAAGTTCCCACAACATTGTCACAAATATTCTTCTCAATATGCATTACATCTAAGTTATGTCTCAATTTTAATGATGACCAATACTCCAACTCGAAGAAAATGCTCTTCTTATACCAATTCAACTCATTTGGTGCACGCTTTCGCTTTCGATGTTTATTGTTTGGATGCTTTTCGGACTTTTCAGCAGCTATGTGTTCTAATTGCATTAAAATTTCTTCTCCGGTCAACATTTTTGGTTTGACTCCATGCTCTCTACTTCCATCATGGAGTCTACTATTTCGCCACTTGTGATAAATAGGCAAGTAACGGCGATGTCCCATATAGCAAATCTTGTCTTTCAGCTTTTTGGATGAGGTTTGCTCATTACAAACTGGACATGCCTTATAACCCTTTGTGCTCCAACCAGATAATAATGAGTATGCTGGAAAATCATTTATAGTCCATAAAACAGCTACGTGCATCCAAAAACTCTCTTTGGTAGATGCATCATATACATCAACACCTTCGGTCCATAAATGTTTAAGTTCATCCACTATTGGCCTTAAAAATATATCCATATCCCTTCCTGGAGATTTAGGACCGGGGATAAGCAACGACATCATAAAGAATGTCTCTTTCATATATTTCCATGGAGGCAAGTTATAAGGTACTAAAATGATGGGCCACATACTGTATGCATTACTCATGTTCCCAAATGGATTGAATCCGTCTGAAGCAAGACCTAACCTTACATTTCTTGGTTCACTGGCAAAATTAGGATACTTTTGATCAAAATCTTTCCATGCTTCTCCATCTGCTGGATGCCGTAACACCCCATCTGTGATCGGTCGCTTATCATAGTGCCACCTCATATCTTCAGCTGTATATCTTGAGGCATATAGACGTTTCAAACGAGGTGTGAGTGGAAAATACCGCATAACTTTATAAGGTATCTTCTTACCTTTGTCTTCAACCACTTGGTACCTAGGCTCGTTGCATACCGGACATTTTTCTAAAGAGGCATTCTCCTTCCAAAAGATAGCACAATCATGCTTGCATACATGTATGTTCTCGTAGCCTAAACCCAACTCATTCATCTTCTTTTTGGCCTCATAGTGCGAAGATGGTATTCTAGTACCATTCGGAAATGCCTCTTTTAATAGTTCAAGCAACATATTGAAAGACTTATTTGTCCACCGATTGAGGACCTTAATGTGCATTAACTTCACTAAGAATGTCAAAGAAGAAAACTTTTCACATCCAGGATAAAGCTCGGATTCCACCTCATTGAAAAGATCATCCAATTTCTTACTGTGATCGGTCCTTCCATGGTCAGACATCATCGGATTGTCATCATCATTGCCAACCTCAGTGTGAGCACCACTTGGGCCAGCGATGTCCTGCAATGCTTCGACCATCTCATCTTGTTCCCTTTCTGGGTCATCATCTTCATTCTCATTTTCATCTGAGACATTGCTTCCAAACTGTTCTCCATGAAAATACCACGTCTGATACGTCTTCGAGAAACCCTTTAACATACAGTGTAATTTAACTAAATCAGGCTTATGCCATTTGCCATTATAACACCGCACACAAGGACAACGTATCTTCCCTTCTTCATTAACATGAAGCCTTGCCTTTTCTATGAACTTCTTAATACCGGCATCATATTCTGGACAATTTTGTTTCTTATGTGTCCAACTCTTATCAATCGGCATTGTTGGATAACATCAAATCTGAGTAAAATAGTGAACCTCATTTAAAGAAATTCAGATTTATCTCAAAAATATCCTACTCATTTAAAGAAAATTTCTAAAACTCATGTAAACCATATATGGAGCTGCATAATATATAAAACAATTATTGAACAAGTAGCACACATGCCGTTAAATATGGTGATTTTAGGCAGGTGACTTTTGAATCTTTTGAGGTTTGATTCCTAGCAAATAATTCTTTAACTTTCAACCAAAAAACCTTTCTGACTTCTCTTTGCAATTTTTTGTTTTTTTTTTGCAGGCCAACTCTTTTCTAAATTTCCGATTAGTTAGATGTGCAGTCACAACTGTTGGCCAAAGTTAGATCAACTCTCCAATCCTGGCATCTCCTTCAAGATGTTAACGCAAGTTAGATCAACTGCACATCATTACTGGTTTTTCCTGACACTCTGGCTGCCTGTTGGCCAAAGTTATTAGGTGGTCCCTGTTAACGCCAATCTCGCCTATGGACGTAGGTCACCTAACTAGAGAATAGAACGGCGGCTACTGATTACAGGTAGCTGGGATTGTACTACACTACTACCAAATTGAATGGATTTGGGGCTGCTAATTAACCATGCTTATTCCTACTAATAATTAGAACCCTGGACAACCGTTTAATTATAAGAGCTGTGTAGAATAGAACTTGGTCTACCAGACTAAAACAACGTAAAGATTCACATACCGGTCACAAGGGGAGCATAGCCATACAATGACGACATAATAAGTCACAGGAATAGAGCATAGGCCAGATATTTCTGTCACCCATCAAGACATGATAGAAAAAAAATTTCCATGACATTAACAACCAAGCACTACGAGCTATAACAACACCACGATCACATTCCTAGAGAAACACAAGCTTTTCGGACTACCATAGGACATCCTGTTGGCTCCATTTAGCAAATCAAAGCATTCAATTATTAACATTAATATTCAAATATAAAATGAAACCATAATCGACCGTGTGTTTTTTTTTTTTTTTAATGAAATCAATCACACCAAATTTCATTGAGATAAACTTACCTTTTAATTTCTTAGTTGTTTTGAGAAACAACCTCAAATCCTTTTCAAATCCTCTCCAAATCCTTTCCAAATCCTTTCAAATCCTTTCCAAATCATTCTCAAATCCACTTCAACCTCCAAATCTGAAGAAATAACACCAGCATTACTAAGATTCTGGTTCCAGCACCTTCTCCTCTGGCTAAAATCAGATTAAAAAGAAGAAGAAGAAGAGATTTAGTTGGAAATCCACTGCACCTTCTCCTTTGGTTCCGACGTCCGGGGTGTGGCGGCGGAGAGGAGCTCGGAGGTCGGGCGGACGGACTCTCTTCTGGTTCCTACGTCCGGCGGCAGGGGGGGTCGGCGGACAGAGTATGGGTTTAGGGTTTCACGAAGTCGCAGGAGAGAGAGTGCTTCAACGGGAGAAAGAGGGTTTTACGATCGCGTAATAAGTATTATCTTATTACGGAGAAATATTTTCATCGTAATAAGAATATATTATGGCAAAATTTAACTTTCATCGTATTAGAATTATTTTTTTTATTTTTATTAAGACTTATTACGACAAAAATTTATTTTCATCGTAATAAGTCAGTTTATTACGATGAAACTATATTTCACCATAATAAAAGAAAAGAAAAAAATTTATAATATATTACGTTACACTATTACGATGAAAATAAATTTTCATCGTAATAAGTCAGTTTATTACAGCGAAACTATATTTTGCTGTAATAAAATGAAAAGAAAAAAAATCCTAATATATTACGTTACACTATTACGAAGAAAATTTATTTTCATCGTAATAAGTCAGTTTATTACGGTAAAACTATATTTTGCTGTAATAAAATAAAAAGAAAAATAAAAAATTCCTAATATATTACGTTACACTATTACGATGAAAATTTATTTTCGTCGTAATAAGTCAGTTTATTACGGCGAAACTATATTTTGCCGTAATAAAATGAAAAGAAAAATAAAAAAATTCCTAATATATTACGTTACACTATTACGATGAAAATTTATTTTCATCATAATAAGCTAGTTTCTTTCGGTGAAACTATATTTCACCGTAATAAAATGAAAAGAAAAATAAAAAAATTCCTAATATATTACATTACACTATTATGATGAAAATTTATTTTCATCGTAATAAGTCAGTTTATTATGGCAAACTATATTTCACCGTAATAAAATAAAAAGAAAAATAAAAAAATTCCTAATATATTACGGTACACTATTACGATGAAAATTTATTTTCCTCGTAATAAGTTAGTTTGTTACGAAATATAGTACACTATTACGATGAAAATTTATTTTCCTCATAATAAGTTAGTTTGTTACGACGAAACTATATTTCGCCGTAATAAAATGAAAAGAAAAATAAAAAAATCCTAATATATTACGATACACTATTACGATGAAAATTTATTTTTGTCGTAATGAGTCAGTTTATTACGGCGAAACTATATTTCATCGTAATAAAATGAAAAGAAAAAAATCCTAATATATTACGTTACACTATTATGATGAAAATTTATTTTCATCATAATAAGTCAGTTTATTACGGCGAAACTATATTTCACCGTAATAACAAGTTGTTACAGTGAATTTAATTTGTATTTTGCCGTTATAAACGAATATATAACGACAAAAATATTTCGCAGTAATAGGTTTGCCACAAATACCATACTTTCTTGTAGAATTTAGATACCTTAGGATCCTATAAACAGCTTCAAAATATTTTGATACTGATTCATGCATAAACTGACTAACCATACTTATAGAGAATTCTATGTCCGGACGTGTGTAGGATAGATAAATCAACCTTCCAACAAGTCTCTAATATCTCTCTTGATCCTTCACATCTTCAGCTTTTGTAGGCTGTAATTTTACATCAGATTCTATAGGTGTTTCTATGGGCTTACATCCTAACATATCTGTCTCATCAAGAAGATCAAGAATATACTTTCACTGATTTACAAAGATGCCTTCTTTGAATCTTGCAAACTCCATCCCAAGAAAGTACTTTAATGTTCCCAGATCCTTGATCTCAAATTCCATAGCAAGTTTGCTTTTCAGCTTCTCTAGTTCATTATAATCATCACCAGTTAGCACAATGTCATCAGCATGCACAATTAAGATGGCTACTTTACCTTCATTTGAATGTTTGTAGAACATCATGTGATCAGCTTGACTTTGAGTATAGCCATAATGCTTTATCACCTTGCCAAAGCGTTCAAACCCAGATCTAGGTGACTGCTTGAGTTCATATAAGGACTTCTTCAATTTGCACACTTTTTCAACTTCAAAACTTTCTTTGAAACCTGGTGGTGGACTCATGTATATCTCCTCCTTTAGATCTCCAATAAGAAAGGCATTTTAACATCCAATTGATGTAAAGACCAATTGGAGTTTACTGTAAGAGACAACAATACTCTAATTGTGTTATTTTAGCTACTGAAGCAAAAGTCTCTTGATAGTCTATCCCATAGGTTTGGGTAAAACCTTTTGTCACAAGCCTTGCTTTGTATCTCTCAACACTTCCATCTGCCTTATACTTTATTGTAAACACTCATTTGCACCCTACAATATTTTTCTTTTCTCTTGGCAGCTCTACAACTTCCTAAGTATCATTCTTCTTTAAGGCATTCATTTCCTCGAACACTGCTAATTTCTAGCTCAGTTCATCTAGTGCTTCCTGAATATTTTTAGGTACCACATGTTTTAAAATATTTGTAGTGAATGCTCAATGATTGTCAGAAAGGTTATGGTAGGAGATATACTTGACAATGGGATGGTTAGTGCATGTTCTGGTTCCCTTTCTAATAGCAATGGAGAGATCAAGATCAAGGTTATGTTCAGGAACAATAGAGCTGAACCTGAACCTGCAGGTTCTATTATAGTATTTTTTGGACAAGGATTTAAGTGTGATGATAGACACAAATCAATATCAGAAGAAGAAAAGTGTATAGAGAGGGATTACCTGAGACATTTGGAAGACCTTCACTCAAGGCTTCTGGTTGACCATGTGTTGGGATGATAAATTGGTTTTTACTTCTTCCAAGGATCTGTTTTCTCAAATAAACCACAAGCTCAAGAATATTTCTATTTTTTTTCATTCGTAGTATTTCTTTTTCTGATAGATCAGTTTCAGATTCGGATTCAATAGGCTTAGTTTTCCTATTTTTTATCTTCAGAGAAAGATCAAGGATTGTACTAGGCAAGGGTTCAGCAATTTTCCAAAAATTTGGTTCTACTAATTTCTCCTCCTGAATTAAATTTTTGATAAAAAATGGGATATTTTTCATAAAGGAAACATCCATAGTAGTGTGAAAATATTTTGTAAAAGGATTAAAACATTTGTAACCCTTTTTATTAGGAGTATATCCCATAAAATATATTTTTTTGCTCTTGGATCTAACTTAGATCTTGACCTTTTTGGAATATGCACATATGTTATGCATCCAAATATCCTAAAGGGTAAATCAGCATTGATTCTAGAATCTAAAAATACCTTTTCTAGCGAGGCCAAAGAAGTAGAATACTGCAAAACTCTTGTTGGCATCCTGTTGATGAGATATGAAGCAGTTAGTATAGCATCCCCCCATAAGTATTTTGGAATGTTCATGTAGAACATCATGGCTCGAGCTACTTCTAGCAAGTATTTGTTCTTACGTTTAGCTATTCCATTTTGTTCAGGAGTATCAGAACATGATGATTTGTGTAAAATTTATTTTTTCTTTAAGAAACCTTTCAAAATTTTATTAAAGTACTCTGTCCTATTATCAGACCTTAGAATACCAATTTTTGTTTGAAATTGGGTTTCAATCATTTTGTAAAACTCTTTAAAAATCCTTTCTACTTCAAATTTTTCTCGCATTAAGTACACCCAACAAAGACATGTATAATCATCTATAAAGGTCACAAACCATTTTTTTATGAAATCGTTGTCACTTTTAAAGGTCTCCAAACATCACTGTGAAAAAGATAGAATGGTTTGGATGCATGGTACGGTTTTGGAACGTAAGATTTATGTTGGCTCTTTGTCAATAAACAACTTTCACATTGAAATGATAGAGGGTTAATCTTTTAAAATAACATAGGAAACACATGTTTTAAATAAGAGAAACTAGGGTGGCCTAATCTTCAATGCCAAACCATTATTTGATCATGAATAGAAAGGAAACTAATACTACTTAGTCCTTGAGCTATTTTATTACTAGGTAATTCATCCTCGAAATAATAAAGACCATAGATCATCCTAGCACTGCCAATCATCTTCCCTGAGCTCGGTCCTGAAAGATACAATGGGAATTATAGAAGACAATACAACCATTAGAATCTCTAGATAATTTGCTAATAGATAAGAGATTACAAGCAAGCTTAGGAACATGGAGAACATATTTAAGATCTATTCCCTCAGAGATTTTTATTTGGCCTTTTCCTGCAATTGGAGCGAAGTTACCATCTTCTATCCTAACCTTTTTATGCCCAAGACTTGGTGAATAGGACTCAAACATATTTGAGGAATTGATCATGTGTTCAGATGCTCCAGAATCGATAATCCATGGAGCAGATTTAAAATGACAGGATAGAGCATAAAATTGGTTATATCGAGTTGGATTTCAGCAGTGCAAGGATATGCTCTATTTGCTCCTTAGTGAAGGAGTTGGTGTCTGTCTCATTAGCAGTAGGATGGACCTGCCAGTTTTATCTCCTATTTTTTTCTTTCAATTTGCAGGTTTTTCATGGAGTTTCCAATAGTTCTTATGGGTATGACGAGGCTTGTTACAAAAATCACACCATACTCGAGGTTTTTCATCAGGTTTGCGCTAAAAAATAGAAGAAGTAGAGGCTTTGTTATGGTCTCCACCCGTGGTATACAAGGCTAAACCTTTAACAGCACTTTTAGGTCCCTTCTTGCCCAACATCACATTTCTCAGACTTTTCTCTCTCCTAACTTCTGAAAAAACTTCACCAATTGAAGGTAGGGGTTGCCTTCCAATAATTCTCTCCCTCACCTCATCAAACTCAACATTAAGACCAGCCAAAAACTTAAAAATCCAACTGTCCTCCATGTCTTTTTATGATGATATGCATCCTCGGTAGATTTTCACTCATGAGTGTTGAAGAGGTCAAAGTCTTGCCAAATCCAATTCAAGCAATGGAAGTACTTTATGACGTTGTCCTCCCCTTGTCGTATCTCACCGAGTTTGAGGGTTAACTCAAAAATTTATGATTGATTCCCTAGGTAAGAATACATCTGATTTACATTCTCCCAAAGCTCTTGTGATGTTGGATAGCACATGTAATTAGAGCTAATATCTTCTTCCATAGAATTTATAAGCCATGTCATCACCATGAAATTCTCAGCATCCCATGTAGCATAACTTGGATCATCCATTGCAGGAGCTTTCTTTTCGCCTGTCAAGTAGCCTATCTTTCCACATTCTCTGATGTACATCTAGACTGATTGAGACCATCTAAGAAAATTGTCACCATTCAAGCAAATTGTGATGATTTGGACAGAGTGAGATTCCATGGTGGCAGTACGGATTTTTGAAGAATAAGTGGTATTGAAATTATTCAAAGAAGATTGAAGAATAGTAGTGGACTCGTTTGAAGTTTTAGACATGGTTTCAGAAAGCAGGAACCGAATGAACAAAAGAAAGAAAAGGGTTTCGGCAAGCAATTTGCTGACTTTGATACCAACTTGAAAAAGATTTTATAGGAATAAATTTTCTTTCATTAAGATTGTTCTTTTATGGAGTTTATAGCATATACAAATCCTACCAAACAGGAAATTAAATCACTAATTTTAGGAAGAAAATAATTTTAGGATGGAAATAATTTCTCACAATTTTTTCCTTAAATACAAAGATTGATAACTAACTAATTAAGAGGAAATAATTCCTATTAATTACTTTTCTCAAATACAAAATTGACAACTAACTAATTAGGAAAAAATAATTCCTATCAATTACTTTCCTCAAATACAAAGATTGATAACCAAGAAGGAAATAATTCCTAACAATTACTTTCCTTAAATACAAAGATTGATAACTAATAATCTAATTTATAGCTATATAAGATGATTTCCATATTAGTTTCAATTTTCCAACATGTTCAAATTGTAAAATTGATCCTTATCCTTATCTTTTGTATGATTAATTAGAGAATATACGTAAAAATTTATTACATTTCATTCCTTTTTAGCACCAGGGCTATTATTAATATCACTCTTAGCGCAATATCCTAAACAGATCAAAATCTTACACTCCTTGCAGCCACCCCTTCCAATGCTATTCTCTTATATATATTCACTAGGTTTTTATTCTTTCTAAACTTCAATTTTCTTTTTCTTTTTTTCCCCATCATAGATGGGTTATTTTTTGCTGTTATTAGGCACTTTGATAATGGTATTACTCTCAAGGCTTTGGATTGTATTGGTGTATCTCACATGGAGGCCATATGTTATAACAAAGAGGTTTAGACAACAAGGATTGCAAGGCCCTGCCTATAAATTCTGGTTCGGGTCGACTAAGGAGATTAGAAGCATGAAGAAGGTTGCAAGAGAGCAGGTCTTGGACATCAACTCACATGATATCATTCCTAGGGTCTTTCCCCATTATTGTGAATGGATGTTACAATATGGTTAGTTTCTACTCACTTATCTTTTTTAGTTTTATAGATGTTGATGATTTATTAATTTGATTCTCGAATGAATGGATATCTTAGAACAATCCATTTAAACAAGAAAAATTGTTCATTCAGAATATGGTGAGAGACTCGAGCTATAAAAGTTGCATCTTTATGTTTTACATAGCTTGTTAATATATTGCAAAATATAGTTAGCATGTACTATGATCAGTTGGATAGTATCAAACCTTAAAGGAGACATTAAATTTGTAGTCAGTTACCCAAAAATTTTCATGGAATTTACATTGGAGATAATATTAGTTTTTCACCTAATTTTCAATTTTGCAGTCAAGTAGTCCTAATGTGTTTGTGTGTGTGTGTGGGTGTTAGTGTTTGCATGTCCTAGGATTTAATTTCATTTAGAGATATTTTTAATTGATTAATAGAATTTTCATGGATTTTCTTTTACCTTTCTTTTCTTGCTCCATATGTTTTTTTTCTATCTATAGCACATGGGGATAACCTGGCCTTTAGTTTTTCAACAATGGTAAAAAGAGAAAATTTAAAAAAATTTAAAATTTATATGTCTATACATCTAAAAAATAACATCTTTTCTCTTTAGATATTGAATAAGAACTTTGATAATGTGTAATACTACTAGTCCTAAGTCCAAATGAAAGAAGAGATGAGTCATCAATTACACATTCAACTAACTTTGATAATGTGTAATACAGTCCTAAGTCCGAATGATAATAATTTTAATTAATTCTAAATATCTCTTTCAGAAGTTGTCACTTATTTTATAGGTACGACTATCAAACCAATTCAACTAACTTGAATGCCATCATTAGAACATAAGAGTAGGATTAATGTTGGATTTTCCTAAAAGTAATGATTACGTTAAATCCTTGTTGATTCATAGAAGCCTCCTAGCCTTATATTGATCACCACTTAAGGGATTGTGGTCTTACACCACTATAAATAAGGAATCTTTTCAAGTTAGGAATTTAAGAAAATCCTTAAGAACTTTATTAATATTTTTTTCATATCAAAATATTTTGACTAAGAGCTATTTATAAAAAAAATTCCTAAAGTTAATAGGTTTTCTTGTTTCTAAAGCCAATAGATTTCCTACTTCTAATAGAACATATATTTCCTAAATAAAACTAAAATATAAATATTAAGTAAATATCTAAAAATAGATTATTAACTCATATTAGATTTTTAACTCATCAAAAATAGAAAAAGATTCAAGAAAAAATATCTTAAATTTTGGACTATGGAGTAATATTTTTTAGTTTTCTAGAAATTCATTAGCACTGACATATATTCATTAAATTGCTCATAGCTTCTTCATCTAAACTTCATTTTAGATGATTTAAGATGCATGAAGAAAACTCAATATCATACATTATGAAAAAAGATTTACTTAAAAAGTTTCATTATATTTACTTTAATAAAGCTCCAGTTTTAACTGATGTGCAATGAGTTGGGTATTTCATATGTAATTAGATATTTTGAGACCAAGGAGAGTGTGAAAAAGACAAAAGTGGCTAGATCTAATGGAATCCTTATTAATGTTTAGAAATATTTACATGTTATGGTTGTTATTTACTTGATTGACAAATTTGTTTGATAATATCTTAAAAATGAAGAAGATATCTAATAAATAAAAAAAGAGCATTATATGGTGCCTATTTATAAGAATAAGATGATGTTTAAGATTATTCTAACTATTGTTACATTAAATTCATGAATCATAAACTTTGAAAGAGGATAATTAAGCATAGATTAAGATATAATATAAAAGAATTAAAAAAATTAATTTAGTTTTATACTAGGAATTTTGATTATAAAAGCTACTTTCTCCTTCAAAAGATAATGGAGAAGTATAAAGAAAAAGAAATCTATTTTCATATTATTTTTATTGATTTGAAAAGGCATATGATAAGATTAAAAAGTCATGTATTAGGTTCAGGGCAAAGGATTTTCATAGATATATTGATGTAATTAAGGATGTGTACGGTAGAGTAGTTATTAGCATCGATGAATTTTTAATTGCAACTGATTTATGTAAGGATCTACTTTAAGTCTTTGTCTTTTTGTACTAATTATATATTAACTTACTAAGTATATTTTAGGTAACATTTCTTTGCATATGCCATTTGTAGATTATATAATTTGAATCGGTGAAACTCAACTTTGGGTAAATTGTAAGATGGAATTATGACATAATATACTGGAATCCAAGAGCTTCAAGTTGAGTAGAATTAAGATAGAATATATATCTTTAATAAAATAAGGAATAGAGACAAAAATGGAGTGAAAAATGATCAGTTATTCATAATGATATATATTAAAGAAGATATGTTCATTAAATTAAAGAAAATTGCATAAAATAGAAAAGTACAATTATGATATTTTGCCATCATAGAATACTAGCTGAGTTAGATGGAAAATTTTGCACGACAACCATATACCTAGTTTTGTTTTATATTAGGAAATAGTGGATAGTTAGAAATAACACATATATTAGATGAATGTGGTTGAAATAAGATATTGAGGTAGATATATGTTAATGCTATGAAAGATAGAATTTTTAAAAAAAGTCATCTATAAAATGGTAATGATAGTATCAATTAAGGATAAATTAAGAAAAAGGATGATGTAGATGATTTAAATGCATATAACATATATTGAGAGATGCATTGGTATGGCAAAATGGAGGAATGAAGAGGCATAGAAGTAAATAAAAATCACATCGAATGACATATTAAGACTTAATATCTCAATATCTTATTAAAAAACATAGTCCTAAATCAAATGAAATGGAGGAAAATAATTAATATAGCCGACCTCAACTAGTTTGAGATTAAGACTTAGTTGAGTTGAACTAAACTGACATAAAACAAAGAAAATAACATATTCAACTTTTAACTATTCATGATCTTGAATAAGTCACTAGCAATTCATAAGTTAGTTGCGAAATTTGTTAATACTTGTTTAATTTATGATAGTTGGATTCGGTAGAAATAAAATAGAATCATTAAGCTAACTAGAAAAATTAAAAGTAAAATCAAGAATAACAATATTTTCCTAAGAAGAAAGAAACAAGGAGCAGCTTGAGAATGCTTCCTAGAAAAATGCAATGCCAAATGCACAAAGCATCAGAGACCTTCATATTTTGATCACAGGGTGATCAACAATGGAGGGTAAATTCTCTTCGGCACCTCTGAGCAGTTCACAAATGCCCATATAGATTGTTCAGGTGCTTGACTTGAGTTCAGCTGTAAGATAAGCTGGATTTAGACCTAGTGTCTAATATTTTCCATCCAAAAAGAAACTAAGAAGTGCCTTATATCATATGGATCAAGTACAAGAAATAGAAGCTTCAATGCTGTTGCATTTTTTAGCATTTATTTTCATTGAACAGGAGAAATGTTTCTGTATTGGCTTGGATCACAACCAAAGATATGCATCACTAATCCAGAGTTGGCTAAACAAGTACTATCAGACAAGTTTGGTTTCTTCATCAAGAGGACCCCAAGTCCCAACGAAGTGGCTCTCTTTGGTAAGGGATCATTGGCCATTGTAGAAGGGTCAGATTGGGCCAGGCATCGACAGGTCCTCAGCTGTGCTTTTACAACGGATAAGCTCAAGGTCAGCATCCTGTAATCTCTTCACATCCTATGTTCATGATAAAATTGCTACGATGGATAAGCTCAAAGTCTGATATGACTGGTTGATTCAACATTGCAAGTCTAATTCTTTTTTTTACCCCCTTCAAAAAACTCTTTTGAAAGAGATACAGAGTGCAAAAGTTTGATGTGGCAATTCTTTCATTAAACTATAAAAACTATTTCAGTATTAGTACCAAAACACAATTTTAATTTATATATTCTTCATGAGCACTGATCATGTAAAATAAGCACAAAGTCAAATTCTGTTCTTCCTTCTCAAATTTTTCAACCTTGAAGCCAAAATGATTTAGGAAAACTATTTGTAATATTACAACGTAATTGAAAAGAATCCAGCTGCTCAATCTTGTTTGGTCATATCAATTTGATTTTAGTGTTAGATGCCCAATTTGATGACTGAACCCTCTTGTTCAGCATTCAAAAGATAGAAGATTGCTTCATGTTATACCACTCGTACAACATAGCACACTGTTAAACAGTCATCTAACTGCTGTGGGTTTGATAGATGATGACAGAGAAAATGGCATACTGTGCACAATCCATGCTAAAGGGCTGGCAAGATCAAACAATTCAAGCTGAGGGGCGACTAAAAGAAACAGAGGTTGGCAGCTATTTCATAGGGTTAGCAGCAGATATAATCGCCCACACTGCATTTGGGAGCAGCTATGCTGAGGGAAAGGAAGTCTTCATGGCACAAAGGGAGCTTCAGATGCTTGTTGCAGCAACTCGTTTCAATGTTAACATCCCAGGACACAAGCAAGTTACTTTGCCTTTGAGGCTTTGGATCTTATCTATATTATTCCTTGAATAAAGCTCCACTCTGATCATATATTTCTTTGTGCAGATATCTTCCTACTAGGAGGAATATAAAAGTGTGGAAGCTAAAGAGAAGAGTGAATAGCACACTAATGCACATTATACAGCGTCGATTAGATTCTAAGGTCTCTGGCTTTGGAAACGATCTTCTTGGAACGATGTTGGAGTCTTCCACATTAGACCCTGCTCTGATGCAGGAGGGGCAAACTTTGAACATAGATGAGATCATGGATGAGTGCAAGACATTCTTCTTTGCCGGTCATGAGACCACTGCCCATCTGCTAACTTGGACTATGTTTCTGTTGAGCATAAACCAAGAATGGCAGGAGAGGCTCAGGGAGGAGGTGTTGCGAGAATGCCGAACCGAAATTCCTGAGGCAGCTGTGCTCAGCAAGTTAAAATTGGTATCATCTTCTGTACACGTTGTATATCCTACTTCATAGCTCATGCATCACTGATTTTGTAAAAATAAAAATTTTCAGGTTAACATGGTTCTCTTAGAAGCCTTGAGGCTCTATCCCCCAGTTTTTATGATCCGGCGAAAGGCTGCTAAAGATATGAACTTAGGAAGCATTGTGATTCCAAAGGACACCTTGTTGGCAATACCAACTACAATGATGCACCGGGACAAAGGCATTTGGGGAGCTGATGCAAATGATTTCAATCCACTTAGATTTGAGAATGGAGTATCAAAAGCTGCCAAGCATCCCAATGCATGGCTGCCATTCTCAATAGGGCCAAGAGTATGCATTGGTCAAAACTTTACAATGCTAGAAGCCAAGATAGTGATTGCCATGATCCTCCAACGTTTCTCATTCTCTCTCTCCACAAGCTACATTCATGCACCAATAGACTTCATCACCCTGCAGCCTCAGCATGGGCTTCCTCTTGTCTTGAGATCCCTGTGTATGAGACACTCTGTTGTCACCACTATGTGTCTCTTGTTAGAAAAATTTTTTTCTTTTGCAAAATTCTTTTATTAGAAAAATGCTAAAAATTAATCAAAAAATTTATACTTAAAATTTAAATTAAAATCAAAATTAAAAGGAATCAAACTGGTCGAGGCATATGAGACAGATTTCCTTGGTGAGACTCCTTGTTAAGACAGCATCAGGATTTGCAGCAACAGGATCTTCAAGAATTTTCAGCAACAGAATTTGTAGCAACGGGATTTTTAAGGATTTTATTTTTTGTCTTCTATGTTCTCTTCTTATTTTCCTTAGTTTATCCATATATTTATATAAAAAAAATTGACTGTTTCTCCTTGTGACCATTCCTTCCCGAACGTTGGTCATGGAGAATGAGCGTGCGGAATAAAAGCTCGCGAACGCTCGCTGCGAGCGTTCCGCAAACGCTTGCGAACGCTCGTTGCGAGCATTCCACGAACGCTCCCAGCGAGCGCGTCCCATGCGAGCATTCCGTTACCTCTTTTTTTATTTTTAACTTTTAACACAGGTCAAAAGTCAACAATCCCCCACAAAAGTTAAAAAATTAAAAAATAAAATAAATAAAATTAATAATAAAATTAATATATCAAAAAAAATTAGGGCATCTTATATTGCGCAATAGGTGAGGTGTCATGTGGACTTGAACCTCACTTAGTTGATTGTATACATCTGAAGGAACCATAGTGGATTAGACCTTGAACTAGGTCCTTGACTCAGACTTCTACTAATCACACACATAGCATGAATCAATTGGGTTTAAGCGGTCAGCGCATATTAAAGGCCTTGCTTAGTACCTTGATTTTTCATGAGAATTTCTTAAGGTTAGCCCAAACCTTTAGTCACGGCCTCATATGACAATTCTCATATAGGTGAATCCTCAAGGTATTTGTGACTAATACCCTGCAGATAACCTACCTCGGATCCATTAAGAGAATCACTCAACCTTACAAATTTACTTTGTCACTTTATAAGAGCACTCATCATAGGGATGGGTTGAAAATTTTTTCAAAATTTGTGCTCTAACACGATCACTCAATCAGCTTCATTTCTATCACATTGAACCTCATTCATGGGATCTCCAATCACAGAGGTTGGGTATCCACTGCTGGTGACCAAATAATGGGCTTAATCCCCATCCCCCTCGATGAATCTAGGACTCCACTCCTAGATAATCCCTTGGTTAATTGATCTGCCAAATTCTTCTCAGATTTGATAAATTCTAAAGAGATAACATCATTTTTCTTATGTTGTCTTATAGACTTATGATGAAGCCGTATATGGTGATTCATCTTTTTATTGGTACTCTTTTGATTTGTTAGTTCAATTGCGGCCTTATTATCACAATGGATAGATATAGCTGGAACTGGCTTAGGTACCAAAGGTAGCTCTGATATTAGATTTTTTATCCACTCTGCCTCATTACAAGTGGTATCCAGAGCTATGAACTTGGCCTCCATGGTGCTTCTAGAAATAATAGTTTGCCTAGTGGATCCCCAGGCAATAGCAGCACCGGCAAGAAGAAAAATGTATCCGGTAGTTGATTTTAAATCATGAGAATTAGTGACCCAATTAGCATCACTGTAACCCTCAACCACCTCAGGGTATTCAGTGAACATCAAAGAGAGATTAAGTGTTCCCTTTAAATATCGGAACACTCTTTCTAAGGCTACCCAATGAGATTGATCAGGATTTTGATTATATCTACTCAGCCTTCCTACAGCATAGGCAATATCAGGTCTTGTCCTGTTTGCTACATACAAGAGAGATCCTATAATTTGAGAATACTTTAATTGATGAATTGGGTCACCTAAATTTTTCTTTAGGTGAAAGCTAGGATCAAAAGGAGTAGATATTGATTTAAGATTGGAATAACCAAACTTCTTGATCATTTTTTCTATAGAATGAGAGAGAGATAGCTATCCCTTCATGGGACTTGATAAGCTTCATCCCTAGGATTACATCTGCTTCACCTAAATCTTTCATGTCAAACTTAGAAGAGAGGAAAGATTTAACACTTGAAATAATTTCAAGAGATGTTCCAAAAATTAAAATATCATCGACATATAAGCAAAGGATTACACAATCATTATCGACGATCTTAGAATACACACACTTATCATGATTATTGATTTGAAATCCAAAAGATAGAATAATTTGATCAAATTTCTCATGCCATTGTTTAGGAGCCTGTTTAAGACCATAAAGGGACTTGATAAGTTTACAAACCTTGTCTTCTTGTCCCTTTACAACAAAACCTTCAGGCTGTTCATATAGATCTCCTCCTCAAGATCTCCATTTAGGAACGCAGTCTTCACATCCATTTGATAAATGATTAACTTATGAATGAAAGCAATAGCAAGAAGTGATCTAAGGGTTGTTATTCTAGCTATCAAAGAAATTTAACCCTTTCTTTTGGTTATACCCTTTGGCTACTAATCTAGCCTTATACTTTTCTATTGAACCATCAGGTCTAAATTTCTACTTAAATACCCACTTACACCCTAAAGGTTTGCTTCCAGGGGGTAAATCAGATAAGATCCAAGTTTCATTTTGTAAGATTGAATTAAATTCAGAAAGGATAGCTTCCTTCCAAAAAGGAGCATCAGGAGAAGACATCGCCTCTGAAAAAGAAGAAGGTTCGCCTTCGACTAGGAAAGTAAAGAAACCTTCATCAAGATCTTTTTCTTTTCTTATCCTTGAACTTTTTCTAAGTTCAGAAGGTTCACCTTTAGGATTAGATCTTTTCCTTTTCCTTGACTCATTAGAGAACCCAGCTTCAATAGAATCATGAACCAAGTAAGGATTAGAAGAGAGTTGATTTGGTACTTGATTCTTGAAAGGAAAAACATTTTCAAAATAAGTAGCATCTCTAGATTCGATAAGAGTGTTATTTGAGATGCCACTTATATCAGAGTTTATCACTAGGAACCTATTTGTACTGCTATCTAAGGAATAACCTATAAAGATAGCATCTACAGTTTTAGGTCCTATTTTTCTTCTCTTGGGTTCAGGTATTCCTACCTTAGCTAAGCATCCCCACACTTTAAGATAATCTAGCCTGGGTGTTCTACCATTCCAAAGCTCAAAAGGTGTTTTAGGACTATCCTTAAAGGGTATCCTATTTAAAATATAACATGCAGCTAAAAGAGCTTCCCCCCACAAGTTCTCAGGTACGCCTGAACTTATTAACATTGAGTTAACCATATCCATTAATGTACGATTTTTCTGTTCAGCTACACCATTAGACTGAGGAGAGTATGGTGGTGTAACTTCATGAATAATCCCATATTCTTGACAAAATAGAGTCATTTCATTTGAAGTATATTCACCACCGCGATCTGACCTAAATTTCTTAAGCTTTTTCTCAGTTTGGGTTTCAGCTTCTACCTTATAAATCTTAAACTTATCTAATACTTCATCCTTAGATTTTATCAAATATATGTGACAATATCTTGAGAAGTCATCTATGAATGTTACAAAGTAACGACTTCCTCCCCATGTAGGAAACTTGGTAGAGTCACATACATCGCTATGGACTAATTCAAGAAGTGTTGAACTCCTATTTACTGATTTAAAAGGTTTTCTAGGCATCTTAGCTTGAATACAAATCTCACATTTAAACTTTCTATCAATATGAACCTTAGGAATTAGATTAAGATTTGTCATGTAATGAATACGATCAAAATTCACATGATCAAGTCTACTATGCCAAACATTTGAAGATTCAACATTAAAAAGAAGAGAACTTTTATTAGATAACTTAGAGGATACATTTAATTTAAAAAGACCTTCACATACAAAACCTTTACCAATAAACTCATTATTACGAGTAATTACCACTTTATTTGACTCTAGAACAATTTTATATCCTCTAGATATAAGAAGAGATCCACTAATCAGATTTCTTCTAACATAGGAACTAACAGCACTTCATGAAGGACCAGGATTTTTTCAGATGTCATTTTTAGATCCACTTGACCTTTCCCAAGCACTTGTGCTGAAGAGTTATTCCCAAGTGTCACACCTCCTCCACTTGATTCTTGAAAGGTGGAGAACCAGGAGCGATCAAAACAAACATGAACATTAGCTCCTGAATCAAGCCACCAATCACAAGAAGATTGGGTTGAGTTAATTAAGAATTTTGAATTTACCGACCTGAAAGAAGGCTCAGCACCACTCTCAACCACGTTAACTTGTGGTTTGGATGATTTCCTCAATGGTTCAGTCTTTCGGTGGTAGCAGTCCTTTGCCACATGATTTATTCTTCCGCACACAAAGCAGAATGTGCCTTTATAATTCTTTGACTTCTAATTCGGTCGGTTTGATTTGATTGGTTCTGAGGAGGTTTGTATGATTGGTTGGATCTAGATTGAAATTTCTTCTTCTTAAAATTCTTTCTCCTAGGTTTGAATTGATTTGGAGTTGGATTTGACTTAGTCAGATTGATTTTAGGGTCAAGCTACCTTGCTTATGACTTAGCTCTCGAGCAAAGGATGACCTTATAGTTTTCAGAAAAACTACAACCAGTCAATTCTGACTTTCTAAGAGAATCTTGGAATTCATGAATTTGAATACTAATGGGTTTGGAATCTACCATTATGTACTTTCTAAATTTTGAGATAGTGAATCTATCTAGACCAGCATCAACTATCCCATATTCAGCCTCAAGAGCATCCCATAGTTCCTTAGCAGTTTTAGTAGGAAGGTAGACATCATAAAGATTATTAGATAGGGCACTTAAAATTCTATGTCTACAATAAAATCTATTTCTTGGAGTGTTTTTGATGAAGATGAGGTATCAACTATACTAGAAGAACCTTGTTGACTATTAGATTTGGGATCTGATAATTCTATGGCAGAAAATAAACCTAAAGTGGCAAGCCAATATTTCACTTGACTTCGCCACCTCCTAAAGAATGATCCATTAAATTTTTTAGGTTTAATTGCACTAAGATCATCAGAACCCATTTTGAAAAAATTGGTTGCTTAATTTGTTCTGCATAACCAAAAAGTTGAAGATTTAGCCTTACAATTTGAGTGATTTAAATTAGTGATTTTTTGAGATATTTCTAGATTTTCAATTTAAATTCAAAAGAATTAAATCTAGAAACTACTTACAATAATAATAAAACCACTAAACAAAAATTAACTCAAATAAGTCAATTTTAATTTTTTTTAAATTTGAATTTCAAATTTGAATTTTAAATTTTAAATTCAAAACTTCTTTTTTTTAAAAAATGAAATTACTTATAATAAAATCTAGCAATTTCTAATGAGAGGAAAACTTGTCCTTAGCTGTTAGAAAAATTATTTTTTTTCCTTTTGCAAAATTTCTTTATTAGAAAAATGCTAGAAAATTAATCAGAAAATTTATACTCAAAATTTAAATTAAAATCAAAATTAAAAGGAATCAAACTGGTCGAGGCGTGTTAAACACTGCCCTAAGGACAAGTTTTTGCCCCCTCGTGCGGGTTGTTGGCGAATTGTCCCCAAGGTACAATAACCTGATTTGATTCGATCCTCCTACCGTGAGCACGATCGGGTGGAGGTTCAAACCCAATGATTCTTCATATGCCCAAATATAATAATAAAATAGTTAAATAAATCTTTTACCATTGGTAATTTGTTGAGACAGATTTCCTTGTTGAGACTCCTTGTTAAGACAACATCAGGATTTGCAGCAACAGGATGGTTTGCAGCAACAGGATCTTCAAGAATTTTTAGCAACAGAATTTGTAGCAACGGGATTTTTAAGGATTTTATTTTCTGCCTTCTATGTTCTCTTCTTATTTCCCTTAGTTTATCCATATATTTATATAAAAAAAAAA
>UESW01004377.1:102605-195832 GCA_900491605.1 Calamus simplicifolius
AAATTATTTAAAAATATTTTTAAAAATAATAAAATATAATAGAATCTAAATTTTTTGTGTTAACTTTTTTTCATGAGTGTTAATTTTTTTTTTTTAAGGGGCCGGGGGTGGGGAAAACCCCCTAGCTGTTACTTTTTTTAAAAAAAATTAAGTTGCCCATGTTTTAAAAATATATTTATATTTTTTTATTTGTCATCAAATTATTGAAAATATTTTAAAAATAAAATATGATAGAATCTATTTTTTTTTGTTAATTTTTTTTATGAGTGTTAAATTTTTTTTAATTGAAGGGGCCGGGGGTGGGGAAAAGCCCCCTAGCTGTTACTTTTTTTTTGGCTTGACCACCATGGCCAGGCCATGGCCGGCCACGGCAGCGACCGTGGCTGGAGAAGACGAACGGGAGGGGGGTGGGGAAAACCCCCCCATAACTGTTTTTTTTCAGTGGCCTGGCCACCGTGGCCAGGCCAAGGCAGCGGTCGTGGCCAGGCCAAGGCAGCGGCCGTGGCCAGGCCAAGGCAGCGGCCGTGGCCATAGAAGACGAAGGGGGGTGGGGAAAACCCCCCCCCAAACTGTAAATTTTTTTTGGTGGCCAGGCCATGGCCGGCCACGGCAGCGGCCGTAGCCGAAGAAGACGGCCAGGGCAGCGGCCATGGCCGGAGATGACGGCCACGGCCGTGGCCGTGGCCGGAGAAGACGAATGGGGGGTGGGAAAACCCCCCCACCCCCCCAAACTGTAAATTTTTTTTTTGGGTAGCCTGGCCATCGTGGCCAGGCCACGGCAATGACCGTGGCCGGAGAAGATGGCCACAGCCGTGGCCGTGGTCGGAACCTATTTTTTTTTAAAAAAAATAATTTAGGAGGAGGGGGGCTTACCTCGGTTGCGAGGGGATGCCACCGAAGTGGGGGGAGCTTCTGCCGGGGGAGAGGACGGGGGAGCCGGAGGAGAGGATGGACGGCGGCGGCTAGGGTAGGAATAGGAAGAAGAAGAGAAGGGAAGGGGGGCGGCCCGACCAAGCGTTAAATAGTAGTGATTAGCGATGCAATATATGCGTCGCTAATCACTCACTATTTTTTTAATTTTATTATGGATTAGCGATGCAACAATGCGTCGCTAATCCATCGCTAATTTGGTTTTTTATTATTTATGCAAAACTTAGCAACGCAACTAATTGCGTCGCTAATGAGTCGCTAACTTGGCACCATGTCCAGTGAAAAAATAATTTTTATTTTCTAGGAAATTGCATCGCAAATGCGTCGCAATATTTTTTAAATATTTATAACTCATAAAATTTATATTTTCTAAAAATAATTGCGACGCAAATATTGCGTCGCAATGTTTTTTAAAAATTTTTTAATTACATTTATTTTCTAAAAAATATTACGACGCAATACATGCGTCGTAATATTAAAAATTATTTTCTTCAGAAAAATTATTTTTATTTTCTAGGAAACTACATCGCTAATGCGTCGCAATATTTTTTAATAATTATAACTGATAAAATTATATTTTTTGAAAATAATTGCGATGCATATAATGCGTCGCAATGTTTTTTTTAAATTTTTTTTATTACATTTATTTTTCTTGAAAACATTGTGACGCAATAAATGCGTCGCAATATTAAAAATTATTTTCTCTAAAAAAATTAATTTTATTTTCTAGGAAATTACATCGCAAATGCATCCAATATTTTTTAAATATTTATAACTGATAAAATTTATATTTTCTAAAAATAATTGCGATGCAAATAATGTGTCGCAATGTTTTTTTTAAAATTTTTTAATTACGTTTATTTTTCTAAAAAACATTGCAACGCAATACATGCATCGCAATATTAAAAATTGTTTTCGCTGAAAAAAATTATTTTTAGGAAACTGCGTCGCTAATGCATCGCAATATTTTTTTAATAATTAATTGATAAAAATTATATTTTTTGAAAATAATTACGATGCACATATTACGTCACAATGTTTTTATTAATTTTTTTATTACTATTATTTTTCTTAAAAACATTACGACGCAATAAATGCGTCGCAATATTAAAAATTGTTTATCTGGGAAAATTATTTTTATTTTTTAGGACATTGCATCGACCGATCGGACCGATCGGCGACGATCCGACGGTTGCCATCGATCCAAGCCGTGATCCCGATCGGCCACGACCGATCCCGAACCGTTGCGATCAGTCCGAGATCGCTGACGATCCGATGGTTGCGATCGATCCAAGCCCTGATCTCGATCGGCCACGATCGATCTAGGACCATGGCGATCGGTCCGATCGCCAATGATCCGACGGTTGCGATCGATCCAAGCCGTGATTCCGATCGGCCACGACCGATCTCGGACCGTGGCGATCGGTCCGATCGGCGACGATCTGACGGTTGCGATCGATCCAAGCCCTAATCCCGATCAGCCACGACCGATCTCGGACCGTGGCGATCGATCCGATCACCGACGATCCGATGGTTGCGATTGATCCAAGCCCCGATCCCGATCGGGCACGACCGATCTCGGACCATGGTGATCGGTCCGATCGGCGACGATCCGACGGTTGCGATCGATCTAAGCCGTGATCCCGATCGGCCATGACCAATCTCGGACCGTGGCGATCAGTCCGATCGCCGATGATCTGACGGTTGCGATCGATCCAAGCCCTGATCGATCCCGGTCGGCGATGAACAATCTCGGACCGTCGCGATCGATCCGATCGACGATGATCTGACGGTTACGATCGATCCAAGCCGTGATCCCGATCGGCCACGACCGATCCCGGACCATTGCAATCGATCCGAGAACGTCGACGATCTGACGGTTGTGATCGATCCAAGCCCTAATCCCGATCGGCCATGACCGATCTCGGACCGTGGCGATCGGTCCAATCACCGACGATCCGATGGTTGTGATCAATCCAAGCCGTGATCCCGATCGGCCACGACCGATCTCAGACCATGGCGATCGGTCCGACGGTTATGATCGATCCAAGCCCTGATCCCGATCGGCCACGACCGATCACGGACCGTTGCGATCGGTCCGATCGCCGACGATCCGACGGTTGCGATTGATCCAAGCCCTGATCCCGATCGGCCACGACTGATCTTGGACCATGGCGATCGGTCCGATCGGCGACGATCCGATGGTTGCAATCTATCTAAGCCGTGATCCCGATCGGCCACGATCGATCTCAGACCGTGGCAATTGGTCTGATCGCCGATGATCCGACAGTTGCGATCGATTCAAGCCCTGATCAATCCCGATCGGCGATGAACGATCTCGGACCGTCACGATCGATTCGATCGATGACAATCTGACGGTTGCGATCGATCCAAGCCGTGATCCCGATCGGCCACGACCGATCTCGGACCGTTGCAATCGGTCCGAGATCACCGACGATCCAACAGTTGCGATCGATCCAAGTCCTGATCCCGATCGGCCACAACCGATCTCGAACCATGGCGATCGGTCCGATCGCCGATGATCCGACGGTTGCGATCAATCCAAGCCGTGATCCCGATCGGCCACGACCGATCTCGGACTGTGGCGATCGGTCCGATCGCCGATGATCCGATGGTTGCGATCGATCCAAGCCCTGATCCCGATAGGCCACGACCGATCTCGGACCATGGCGATTGGTCCGATCGGCGACGATCCGACGGTTGCGATCGATCCAAGCCCTGATCCCGATCGGCCACGACTGATCTCGGACCGTGGCGATCGGTCCCATCGCCGACGATCCGACGGTTGCGATCGATCCAAGCCGTGATCCCGATCGGCCACGACCGATCTCAGACCGTGGCGATCGGTCCGATCGCCGATGATCCGATGGTTGCGATCGATCCAAGCCCTGATCGATCCCGGTCGATGATGAACGATCTTGGACCGTCGCGATCAATCTGATCGGCGATGATCTGACGGTTGCAATCGATCCAAGCCATGATCCCGATCGGCCATGACCGATTTCGGACCGTTGCAATCGGTTCGAGATCGCCGACGATCCGACGGTTGCGATTAATCCAAGTCCTGATCCCGATCGGCCACAACCGATCTCGGACCGTGGTGATCAGTCCGATCACCGATGATCCAACGGTTGCGATCGATCCAAGCCGTGATCTCGATCGGCCACGACCGATCTCGGACCTTGGCGATCGGTCCAATCGGCGACGATCCGACAGTTGCGATCGATCCAAGCCGTGATCCCGATCGTCCATGACCAATCTCGGACCGTGGTGATCGGACCAATCAGCGACGATCCGATGGTTGCCATCGATCCAAGCCGTGATCCCGATCGGCCACGACCGATCCCGGACCGTTACGATCGGTCCGAGATCGCTGATGATCCGACGGTTGCGATCGATCCAAGCCCTGATCCCGATGGGCCACGACCGATCTCGGACGGTGGTGATCATTCCGATCGGCGACGATCCGACGGTTGCGATCGATCCAAGCCCTGATCCCGATCGACCACGATCGATCTCGGACCGATCGCTATTTAACATAATTAATTTTTTTAAAAATATTACGACGCAAAGGGTTGCATCGCAATTTTTAATTTGATAATATATTATATAAAAATTAATTTTATTTAAAATAATTATGACACAACAATGCATCGCTAAATTAAAACATAATTTTCCTAATTTTTGGTTTATTACGTCGCTATTTAACATAATTAATTTTTTTAAAAATATTGTGACGCACTGAGTTGCGTCGCAATATTTTTTCTCATAATTATATTTTATAAAAATTTATTTTATTTAAAATAATTGTGATGCAATTAGTGCGTCGCTAAATTAAAAATATTTTTTCAATTTTTTGGTTTATTGCGTCGCTATTTAATATAATTAATTTTTAAAAAAACATTGCGACGCACTGAGTTGCGTCGCAATTATTTTTTCATATTTATACTTTATAAAAATTAATTTTATTTAAAATAATTGTGGCGCAGTTAGTGCGTCGCTAAATTAAAAATAATTTTTTAATTTTTTGGTTTATTGCATCGCTATTTAACATATTTAATTTTTTTAAAACATTGCGACGCACTGAGTTGCGTCGCAATATTTTTTTCTTATATTTATATTTTATAAAAATTAATATTATTTAATTATTTATGATGCAATTGGTGCGTCACTAAATTAAAAATAGTTTTTCTAATTTTCTGGTTTATTGCATCACTATTTAACATATTTAATTTTTTAAAAACATTGCGACGCACTGAGTTGCGTCGCAATATTTTTTTCCATATTATATTTTATAAAGAATTAATTTAAAAATATTACGATGCATTATTTGCATCGCTAAATAAAAAAATTAATTTTTTTGATTTTCTGGTTTATTGAGTCGCTAATGCGTCGCTAATTGCGTCGCAATGTTTTGTTGTCATGGAGGCGTCGCAAAGTGGTCGCAATTTAGCGACGCAATGATGCGTCGCTAAAATTGCGTCGCTATATTTTTGTTCTCTTGTAGTGTTTATCAAATACAGCTCTTTGATTGCTTAATAGCAAATTAAGTTTTCAGAACTATATGTAAATTTATCAACTATATTTTTGTATTTATCAACTTCCTTCTTTAAACTAACATTTTCATCGAAAATTGATTTCTTTCTTTCGACAAACTTTCATTTTTAGATTTCAGTTTTTCAACTTCATAAATTAGTTTGTCCTTTTCTTTGATAAGATTTAAATTTTCATTTCTTAAAAATTTGCTCTTCTTTTTCAAAACTTTGAAATCATCAACTAATTCATTAAATGCATCAAATAATTCTTCAAAAGTAAAGTCATGAGTTTAGTACTTACCTCATCATCTTCTTTTGCCATAAAGCAAATGTTTGCAACTTTCTTTTGTTCTTCCTTAAATGAGGATTCTTCGCTGTCGCTCCATGTTGCAACATAAACCTTCTTCTTTTTGGAGGCTTTCTTCAATTGAGGACAGTCATATCTAAAGTGCCCCGGTTTCTTACATTCATAACATATAAGGGGGTCTTTCTCTTGTCCTTGTCCTTCTCTCTCCTTTTCTCCATCCATTTTTGTTCCATACTTCTTCTTGTGGAAAGGTCTTCTTCTTTGCATGAATTTCTTAAACTTTCTAGCAAGAAGAGCTGTCTCATCATCATTTCATCCTCACTGCTGTTTTCCTCAATTTCTACAGCTTTGAGTGCAATGGTCTTCTTCTTCTTGACGTCTTCCTCTATATGCTGTTTCATGGTCAACTCATGGGTCATTAGTGATCCAAGTAGCTCCTCCAAAGGTAAGGCATTGAGGTCCTTGGCTTCTTGGATTGCAGTCACCTTTGCTTCCCATGACCTTGGAAGAGACCTAAGAATTTTACGAACCAATTTAGAGTTAGTATAGGTCTTGCCAAGACTCTTTAAACCATTCACAATATCAGTAAATCTTGTATACATGCAGGTTATAAATTCAGTTTGTTCCATGCTAAACAATTCATATTTATGAACAAGAATATTAATCTTTGATTCTTTGACTTGATTAGTACCCTCATGGGTAACTTCTAATCTGTCCCAAATTTCTTTTGCGGAAATACATGTAGAAATTCTATTAAACTCATTAGCATCTAAAGCACAATATAAAATATTCATGGCCTTAGCATTGAGCTGAGCCATTTTCCTATCGTTCTCATTCCAATCCCTTTCGGGTTTAGGAACTATTGAACCATCTACTAAGTGTATGGGTGTGCTTGGTCCATTAGTGATTACACTCCAAAGTTCATAATCTAAAGCTTAGATAAAGATTCTCATTCTAGCTTTCCAGTAAGAATAGTTTGAACCATTAAATAAAGGAAGTCTATTTGTAGAATGACCTTCAGCAAATGAAGATCCAGCTTGAGCTGCCATTTGGATCTTTAGCTCTTGATCGTTTGATCAAATAAACAATGAGCACAAGCTCTGATACCAATTGTTGGCCCAGATGGCAACCCAAGAGGGGGGTAAATTGGGTTCTTAAAAAAATTAGCTCTTTAAAACTATGTGCTTTGAAATAAAAGAGATTGAGTGCAAGATAAATACTAAGCACAAATAATGAGATAGAAGAGAGAGAGAGAGACAAAGCACGCAAACACAAAGATTTTATAGTGGTTCGGTGTATCCAACACCTACGTCCACTCCCAAGTAGCACTTGGGCCCACACTATAATCCACTTGATTACAGCCGAGTTATTTTACAAGCTCAAAACTCAAAACTTGTTGTTTCCCCGGGATCACAACGAACCCAGCTGGTTTTAACGGGCTTACCAGCACAAAACCCAACCACAAGCTATCCTTAGCTTGTCCCGAGGTATACTACCTCACTATTTCAATCCCCTGATTGAATTAGCAAACACAAATGAAAAATAGATTTTAGAATACAAAACAGCTCCTTAAATGAGCAAATATGCAAATAAATAAACAAGGATAGGAAAGCCTGATAGAAGCGTTTTAAAAGCAAGCTTTTCTTCTTTTCTTCTTTTCCTCTTCTCCTTTGAAAGATTGAATCAGGGCCTCAGCTCAGATTCTTCACTAAAAGTTGCAGTTGAGAAGTTGAGGATTTGGGGCTTTTGCTTTCTTTCTTCTAACGTTGGAAATCTCCTTGATTTGATCTTGAGAAGCTTGTGGATTTCTCTTTGAACTTTCTGGGATTGATGGATTTGAGCTCTGAGTCTTTCCTCTTTGATTTCTTTCTCAAGATTTTTTGGATTTTTTCAGTCTCTAGTCTCTCTTTTCTTCTTTTCCTCAAACGGATGGTTCCCCCTTTTTATAGATCTCTTAATCCAAGTTTAGGTGAAAATATAGCCGTTATGAGATGCTTGGATACTTCTACACACAAAGAAAAATAGCCGTTAGAGATTAGGTGGAAAAAATATTACCGTTGGAGTCCGTTCTGACAATTGAAAATCCATTCCTGACAGGTTGGAGTCGGCTCCAACTTTTCAGGTATCGGCTCCAGATCGGGTGTCCAAAAATAGCAAATAAAAAGTTGTTGAGGAGTCGGCTCCGAGAAAGTTAAGTGTCGGCTCGACGCTTTCGGGAGTCGGCTCTGGAATCCAAGAGTGTCAGCTCCAGAAATGTCCATAAAATACGTTCTCTGTTCTCAGGTTAGAGTCAGCTCCAGAAACTCAGGTGTCGGCTCCCGAACTCTCAGGTGTCGGCTCCTGAATTCTAGGTGTCGGCTCCGGAAACTGAAACAGAATACACTTCTCTGTATCTTAGGTTGGAGTCGGCTCTGAAACTCTGGGTGTCGACTCCAGGACCGTGCCAAAAATCCAGAAATCTTCTGATACCTTGGGGTCGGCTCCTGACTATTTGAGTGTCGACTCTAAGTTCTGAACTTTAAAAAATTCCTTTAAAATTTGATTCAAAACTTATTCTTTATTCCTTTTGATTGATTAAACATTTTTAATCCCTGAAATACTTATTAAATCTATCAGAAACATAGTGAATATACTCATGTCTTTTGTTAATCATCTAAATCAATAATTAGGTCAACAGGAACCGAAGGGCATACTCCAACACAGTGTCATTCGGGCTCGCAAGAATAAGACCTATTCTGCTCCCTTGAGAGTTGAGGCACCATCTATATGGAGGACCTAGGTCTCTGTTGCCTTCTCAGGCTCAGTTTCTAAATGTATCATTGGGGATTCTTCATGCTGCTCCTCGGTCCAAGTGCATTCAATCAGAAAATTTGCCAAGACTTGGGACTTCAGGGCCGACCTCGACTGGAACAAAAGATCGAACTCTCCCAATTTGATTGTCCATTTATTCAATCAACCAGAGGTGTCAGGACAAGCCAGAATAGCTTTAAGGGGTTGGTCCGTGAGTACCATGATCGGATGGGCTTGAAAATATGGCCTGAGGCATTGAGCAGAGATGATTAGAGCAAAAATAATCTTTTCAGTTTTGAAGTACCTGACCTTCGCATCATGGAGCATTTTGCTAGTGTAATAAATAGGCTTATGTGCTCCATCAGAATCAAGGTGTACGAGAATGGAGCTGACCACTTCTGAGGATGCGCAAGGTAAAGAAAGAGTCTTTCCCCTCCCTCGATTTTGATAGCAATGGCGAGGTGGACAGAAACTCCTTTCAGTTCTTCGAGGGCTTTTTGGTAATCTTCCATCCACTCAAAGCCGTTCGCCTTGCGTAGAGCTTTAAAGAAGGGCAGACATCTTTTGGCTGACTTTGATAGGAATCGGCTTAGAGCAGCCACTCTTCCAGAGAGCCGCTGCACCTCCTTCTTATTGATTGGTTGCCTCATGTTAAGAATGGCTTGAATCTTCTTTGGGTTTACCTCAATCCCTCGTTGGGTCACCAGAATATCCAGGAATTTTCTAGCGATTACTCCAAATGCACACTTGCGAGGGTTGAGCTTCATTTGATAACGCTGGAGATTATTGAAAGTTTTCTCCAGATCGACAACATGGTCAGCGGTGCGGGTGCTCTTGGTCAGCATATCATCAACATACACCTCTATGTTGCATCCAATTTGATCTTTGAAGACATTATTCATTAATCTCTGATAGGTGGCCCCTATATTTTCAAGCCAAAGGGCATTAACTTATAGCAGTAAATGCCCTTCTCAGTGATGAAGAAGGTATTCTCTTCATCCTCTGGGTCCATCCTTATTTGATTGTATCCAGAGAAGGCATCCATGAAGCTGAGGAGCTCATGACCAGATGTGGAATCCATTAGCTGGTCAATTTGAGGCAGTGGAAAGCTATCCTTCGGACATGCTTTATTAAGGTCAGTGAAGTCGATGCAGATTCTCCAGCTTCCACTCACCTTACGACCATCACTACATTAGCCAGCCAATCCGGATATTGTGCTTGCTGAATATGGCCAGCAACAAGTAACTTATTGACTTCTTCGTCAATGACCCTCTACCGTTCGGGGACAAGCTTCTCTTCTTTTGACGGACAAGCTGGTACATGGGGTCAATATTAAGCTTGTGAATAATTACCTTTGAAGGTATACCGGATATGTCCGATGTTGACCAGGTGAAAATGTTGAATTCGCCAACAAGAAGGCAAGGAGTTGATTCTTTGATTCCATAGAAAGAAGCTCATCGATTTGCACCATCTTCGCCGGTTCATCTTTTAGTGGGAAGGTTAGCAAGCACTCCACCGGCTCTCCTCTTCTTTTTAACTCTCTGAGGTCGAGCATATCTGAGGTTGGTGGAACCATCGCCTCCTGGGGCTAGGAGCCATATAATAACATAGCTGCATTGGGTTTTGCTCTCCGCGCATCTTACCAACCCCTTCACTGGTGGAAAATTTGACGAGAAGGCGTTTGGTGGATATCACCGCATCAAGAATGTTCAAGCCAGGTCGCCCAAGTATGGCATTGTAGGCCAATAGCACCGGACCACCAGGAACCTCATTAAGACTATGCTTTGATAGGTGTGTCCTTGTCATGACCGATAGATAATCTCACCTTCTACCCTCACGAAATCTCCTATGAAACCAACCAGAGGTACTGTCACTGATTGGAGAGAACTAGGAGATAAATCCATCTAAAGAAAAGCATCATAGGTAAGGATGTCGGTGAAGCTCCCACTATCAACTAAAATTTTTTCAGAGAATGCTTAGCGATTGTCATAGAGACGACAATGCTATCATCAGTCAAGTTATTTACCCTCGCTAGCTTGCTTTAGAAAAGGGGATTACATTCTCTATGCTCTCATCCCCCCTCGGTCTCTTAGAGGAAGAAGCTGCCTCCCAGGAGATCATGCCCACTGTCTTCTCCGTTGGAGCATTATCGAAGTTGGCTTGGATAGGCGAAGGCCCCATTAGCGCTAAAATGGCCGGAGGTCCTCCTTTCTGGACGAACCTCCGAGGTAACCCCTCTGAATGAGCTCCTCAATGGCACGCTTTAGGTTGTAACAATCATCTGTATCATGGCCGTAGTCTCAGAGAAAACTAAAATATCAGCTCATGTCGCATGCGGCCTCCTTCTTCAATAGGGGCGGGTGCTAGAGGTAAAGCTCACCCTCGATCTCCATGAGGATGTGAGACCTGGGAGCAAGGAGGGGTGTGAGGTTGCCTTCCCTAGGGGCAGAGCTTCGACGCCGATTATCTAGTCGGCGTGGGGGCTCAGGCTTCCGAGGGCGAAGCTCACTTGGCTCCGCGCGAACTGGCTTCTTATTGGGTCTTCCTTCAGCTTTCCTTCCGTGAAGTCAGCTTTGTCGGTGCGAATATATTTATGTGCATGACTCAGGAGCTCGGCGTAGGAGCTGGGAGGCTTTTTATCTAGAGAATAAGTGAAGTGAGAGGGGTAAAGTCCCGTTTCAGGGCAAAGTGGTTGCAGCATCATCGAGGTGATAAACCTCTAGGGCACAATCTTGAAACATGCCACAAAATCTTTTAGTGGTTCTCCTTCTTCTGTCGGACGGAGAACAAACTATCTGTCACCCGAGGAATCCTCCGACAGGCATGAAAGTGCATCAAGAAGGTCTTCTCTAGCTGTCGAAAAGAGTCGATGCTGCGCGGAGATAGGCGAAAATACCAAGTGCACGCAGCCTTCCGCAGGGTGGCAGAAAAGCAATACATAGAAGGGCATCAGTCGCCCCTTGGACTTGCATGAGAGCCTTGTAGCTCTCAAGATGATCCAGTGGATTCGTGATGCCATCATACGGATCCAACTGGGGAAGGCGAAACCTGGAAGGAACGAGCTTTCCATAATACGGTGGTAAGGGTAGACTAGTGTCGTAGTCCACCTCCGACTGGTTGTTGAGCCTTTAGCTGAGCTCCTCAACCACTGGTGTTGCTCGTCAAACGTCTCTCCACCTTGTAGTTGATATCCTCACCCGATGACTTGGAAGATGAGTAGGGGGAGTGGTGCCCATGGTGGTGCCCCCACTTGGGCTCCCTCCTGCGCTGCCGTCTAAGAGAGGGACTGCTTGAATGGCGGGCGGGCACCACAACCTCTTGAAGCTTCATGGTAGTGATGCCTAGGTGAAGCATGATGACGGTGAGCCTCTTATGAGGAAACACCCCAACCCCTACGAGCTGAGTCAGAACCAATACCACTTAATTTGGGTGTACAGCCTTTGCCCTTTGATTACTCGTAAGTTCAAATTTATGATAAAACCACTACCACTAGCAGGGTAAAAGCATCAACACGGTAATCCCCAGACAAACTTATTTCTGTAAGGTGACAACACTTGCCTGCGTGCGGAAGGCTCTCACAGATTATTCCATGTTTCACGTGAGGATGAGTTAGCCAAGATTTTGCACCTCCAACTCTTTCTCCTATTGATAGAGAGAACCTAAATAGTACAAGGGCAGCTGGCAGTCGAGCAAGAGATTCTATCAGCAATCACACAAAGCATTAAGAGGAAACAGGTCCTGGTGAATATTTGATCAGGAAAACCAGGAGACAATTCTGATCTATCATGCATTGCGATGTCTGCTAAGATCATAATAATTTTGCTATTCTACTTCCTGCTGATAAAAGCATCGTCTGAATTTATGAAATAAGGTTGTTTCTGCTGCACTTTGAATACTCGTAGAATCGTGGAATGGGCAGCACTCTTGCAGGTTCAGGTGTTCTCATTTTGGACCACCCAGTTTTAACCCTTCTTTTTTTTTTTGTTGGACACCCAATTTTAACTTCTGTATGCAGTAACCAAGCAACTCCTCAAATACTTGATTTCAAAATTACTAATATGACATTTAAAACAAGAGCAAGAAGTCATGATTTTGTAATTTTTTTTTAATAAAAAAAGTCAAGGGAGAGCATTAAGACCTGAGGGCGTGAAATTTCAGCTGGGTCACTTACTCACTTTAGAGTTACCATTGCAATTTTTCTATCATAATAAGCAGGAAAGATGAGACTTTATTTGATTCACATAAACAGATTTAAGAAAGAGCCACCATTGGTTTTATCGTTCAATGGAATCCATCATCATCTTGTTTCCGCAAAAGCTGCATCTACCAGAGGGCTGTCTGTTTCCATTGCCGGGACCTCTGTCCTAACTTTGAACTCTTCCTGGGTTTTCTCAGCCTCAGTTCTCTGCATGAAGTATTTAAAAAAACCGATTAAGTCAGTAAACAGCTCTAAAGAATTCAGTTATCGTTTAATTTATAGATGGAGCTGCACGTTCTTATCACCATAGGATTTTCTACGTCCATTGTCTGTACTTCAGTGGCATCCCTTTCCTCATCCTGTGCCCTTTCAACCTTGAGTCTCTGCAAGAGAGATGTAGATTTCAAGCTCAACACAATGAACGAAAGCAGCTTGTCATTTGCTTGCAATTTTTCTACATTTGCCCAATATTTTCAATTAACCAGTCGTGATTCCAGCCCTGGGCATCATGGAATTACATCTGATAATTATACACTAACCAGAAGAGAAGTGTGAAGGAAAAAAAAAAGTATATCAAGTACTATCACCTCCATTATAATATGCTCTAGATGATATGTACACGATCATCAATAGATGTATAATAAGAGCCCTGTTCCAATCCCTTTCGATTGGCTTATGGAAACTTATTCACCATCTCAACATAAACTACCTTCTCTGCCCATGACAGTTAGGTTAACCTATAATCTTGCTCCGACTTCCCAACAACTCCAACACCTCGCATTCACATAATCTGTAATTCTTTGCAAATATATCCTTAATGCTGCAACTACAATGATCCTGATTAGATTTTAATGGAGAACCACCTCACTCCAAAGACATATCTCTACTTTCACAACAACTCCTAAAATTTCTCATATTTGATGCCACTCTATGATTAATATGCACTCCAAAAATTCAGTATATAGTAAATCCTAGATCTAGATATTTATAAAATTTTGCAGTCATGATAAAGATATCTAAGTGCATGCATGTAAAGGCACATTAGGCCAGAGTAAAATTTCTGAACTTTCTTTTTTTATTTCTGATAAATGATACTGGTTGCTAGATAGCTCCACTTCTTGGCAGCAATGGTGGTCACTTGACTTGCATAAGTTTGGTCGCTACAGGTATCAGCTATTAGCTTGAACTCAAAAAGTATAAGCGAATGGCTTATAGTTATCATAGCAAACAATGATCTCAAGGATAGCTCTGACATAGGAATAACATAATTGAAAACCTCAGTTCAAATACATTACCTTCAATGCGACATCTGTATCCTTTCTCATCCGTTCAAACATGTTAGCATATAGCTTAGCATCTCTTCTGTTGCTCTCTGCCTGAAGATGTTTTAGCGTCACTTGTAGAGATTTAACTTCCCTGTAACCATTCAATATTTAGATTCAAGTAGTTAATAATACCACCAAACAAGAGTAAATATGTCGCAACAGTATATCCAAATCTCTCCTTACCTGTTCTGTGGGTCAACCTCCAATGCTTTCTGAATATCCAACTTAGCCCAGTCCAGATCAGCAGCTTCCATGTAAGCTTGTGCTCGCCTATATAAAGCCTTCACATTGCACAACTCAATATCCAGTACCTGAACGTGTAAACAAGCATACATTTATTAAGTGAAGTCTGCCTTATAATGAGGTATTACCCCCAAATTCTAATATACCTTTGAACACAATTTGATCGCTTCCTGAAAATCCTTTAATTTGAGGCAGCATGCTGCATGATTCAACCAACAGGAGACTCTCAGGGTTCTAACTAGCTTTTCCTCACCACCTTCGAAGGGCTCATCTTCGTTAATATGGTTCACAGCCTGAGAGTAATTACATTAGTCCAGCCCTTTTTGCAGAAGGCGCCGATCCATTAAGAAGAGGACATTTATCATTAAGCCAGAACAAGTTCACTATTAGCCACCCCTGACTGCACTACCTTATCATACTTTTTGCAGCTCGCTGAAATTTCCCAATCTTATATAGATCATTGCCTGATTTTTTTATCTTCTCAGCAGCTTCAATTTTTTCAAGACTACTCATTTCCCATGGCTCTTTTTCCTGTAGTTTAATTCAAGGTATGGTTAATGTACAGCTAAATATTAAGTTGGTATCAAACCATCTAATTAGTTGCATCATCACCTTTACAAAGTCTATCAACTCCACTTCATATATCAAAGTTGAACATGGGGGAACTGTTGCAAAAGCCAACTTAACCTCATCATTTCCAAAACCATACTCTGGTTTCACAGTCACTTGTGAAAATTCACCCTTTAACATTGTAGCTACAGCACGATCTAATCCAGCAGTTACTTGCTCTGTAAAGCATATAAACAGTGCACCACCATATAAGATAAAATGGAAATTAAAAGAATGACCATTTCACTCTTCTAATAATGCATTAGAAATAAATGCAGTGCTGTTTAAAGAGAACAAGGAGATCAATGAGATTGACATAAGCTGACCTTCATCTATAACAAATTCGAAGAGCTCCTCCTCAAAGCCTAATCTCTCAAATACAGTGCCATCTTCCAGCATGGCAGTGCATCTAACTGGATAATTATACACCAATTCAACAGTTTACATCAGTCCATAACTCTCAAACAAATAATCTGACAACAACAAAAACTACAATCTACCAACAAATCAAAATAAGAATAGTTCTGAATAGATTAATAGAACATAAGCAGAAAAGACAATAATTCTATTTGATAGCTTATGTTCCATCAATTTGATAAACAGCATAGTGGGCTTTTCATCACTTGAAGTTATGAGTATACTTACCACGCACAGTTTCTCCATCATTTGGTCTGCAGAAACCTTCTCCTGCTCTCAAAATTTTTTTCAATACTTTCAAATCACCCATAACATCAAGAACGGACTTTAAAGATATCAATTCAACATCAATATTTAGCATAGCATTTGAGGGAATAGCAGGAAATCCATCACTAGCATCTCTCCCTTGTTCTCCAAATGCATCTGCAGATAACTACGATCACAGAGTGAGATTAAACACATATACATGAGAGAGAGAGAGAGAGAGAGAGAGAGAGAGAGAGCATTTAGGAAAGGTGAGATTGAATGATATCTCTGAACAAGACCAAAAGGCGATTAAAAAATATATATCAATGATTAAACATTTGACTATTTGAATCCATAGCTTCATTTCCAGGACATGGTTAGACCAGATAAAACATGAAAAAGCAGTTTCACCAGTTTACTAAACCCATATTCCAGATTGAGCTATTACAGCTGCTAAATGAACGACCCATGTGTTACATATGACGAACATTAGTACTTGTTTGACATATTCAATAGTAGATTTTATTTGTTAGAAAAGAAGCATAAAATGGGCAGGAAAAAAAAAAAAAAACACGGTGGTTGCAAGATTTTGCTCTGATAACTAATCACTGAACTGCCACCTGAGGTAGATCCCAAGGAAATACAACATGTGGACCTTTATTCATCCAAATATAAAAGCACTGCAACTTCAATGATTAATATATTGTTCACCTACATGATGCTGACATAGTGCCACTAGAAAGGGCAACATGCCCTTAAAACCCTTGGTCTACTTCAATCAAAACTTTGCTTCTCGTTGGGTTATTGATGTAGGAAATCAAAGAGAAAGATCTTTCAATAGAAATAAGACATAGTTCTTGCTGATCTTTCTCCTTTTTTTTTTAAGAAGAAATAATAACCAGAAAGATCAACTCAGTAAACCAACGTGCCTTTATAAATAGAGCCTTAACAGGACCATGCCACCAAGATGACTAGATTGAAGTTTTACCACAAAGACAAGAATTTTCCAGACAGACAACCAAAAATATTTTGCAATGCATGAAACTCACTTTCATGTTTCTAAAAGAACACGTAGAGGAATATGAATCAAGCCACATTAAACAAATTAGACCTTAAGAGTAAACCATAATCATGACCATCAGGCTTTAACCAAGCTACAGGACGTTTGCTTTCTAAATGGATGTATTATGTTTGCCAAGTTTAATCCGAGCTATCTGGGGTCAGATTTATGGATCCGTCTTCAGTAGTCATTCCAGTGTTGATGCAAGCTTTTCCAAATTTATTACTGGTAGGAAGAAAAAGCTAGCTGAGGAGATTTAGCTCCAGTACAAAAGAAATATGCCATCGAGGAAAAGAAATAATGACAGGTTTTAAATGTCCAAACTTCCAAACATCAGCAACTGGAATGGTAGCGAGACATACATTGTGGTTGAACAGTTACAACAGCCTTCTCCCCTTTTTTCATGGTCTTCAGGATCTTTGGAAATGCTGAACACAAATGCCCTGCATAACATAATTGTTAAAGTAATGCTCATGAAAACAGAATAATGCTTGGCACATGCCGTCTGCATTAACCTTTAAGCAACAATTGGGTGATCTTCAGCAAATTGCATCAATTACACCAGAGTAAAGATGTGAGAGAAGAAAAAACCAAACAGATAAAATTCATTTCTTCTTCAAGAGAACATATAATTTGTACCACATCTCACCTTCATTAATATAAAACTCCAGTCCTCCTTCAGGTGTTTCTGCAACAATCGATCCATCAAGTAGCTTGACTTGGTACTTGACTACATGGATTACAGAAAAAACCAGCATTATTCTAACAATAGCAAATGCTGCAATGACATAAAGTTTCTTTCTGGGGGAAAAAAATATTAAGTAAATTGGAGAGTAGAATCGTCATCACAGTACCTGTAACTTCATCAAGATCCCCTGTTTGCCTATCATCACCACCTGATAAAACTTTCTTGACAATTCCACCATCCTTGCAAATGTCCATGACAGTCAACCATGACACTAGTTCCACCTCATACTGAAGATCAGCACCAGGAGAAACGCCATGAGCGCCAACATTTCCATAGCCCAATGAGGAAGGCAAAGTGAATAATGCTAATTCCCCCTTCTTCATAGTAACTATCCCTTGATCCAACCCAGTAACCACTTCTCCTAATTAAAGAAAAGAATTTATCGGTTTCAATAATCAAGAAAGAATCTTCAGATAAAATTGTCAAATCTCAGATTACAAAACTACAAATATAAAATATGCAATATCCCATTAGAATAATAATATAAAGAAATTCAAGTTTAAAAGCCAACAATAATTTTCAGGAATAAGATCTGTAGGACCAAATAGGGAGATGTTTTGCTTAGGTAAAATTTCTTTGAACTACTGTAGACTTAATTTTAAGTTGTAATAGAAGAAGAATAAAAAGTTAAAAATAGATTGTTTGGATTGCAATTGGTGGAATGAATTAACCTTAGGATGCATAAGATCCCTAATATTATAAAGGGAATGATTTTGCAGATTAAAGCCTTAAATATTAATATTATTTTCAACAATCAATTTTTCATAAAGTTTTTCTATGCACTCCCGGTCTTTTTAAGAGACCAAGAATAATAATGTTTCTAACAAGGATAGCTAGATTTCATCATGTCAAGCTGCACTATGTTACAGATTTCCCTTCAGTTAATCGCCAATGATAACATAGGACGACAACAGTCCTGTAAAAAGCACTTGTAGTTAAATTGTGAAAAATGAACATCAAAGTTTATCCAAGCACACGAACAAAAACAATTTCATGGAGGAGATGAGAAATAGCTTCAAGATGGAATAGTAATTAACCAAGACAATATTTGATTTAAATGAGAACAAGGTGTCCTGATTTTTTCACTTGATCCCGATCTTTTCATGGAACGAGACGCCCTGCATCTCATCTTGCTTCGATCCCTGATCCAATCGTGTATCCTAATACTTATTTGGAATTCTTTTTTTTAAAAAAAATATTTATGAAGTTTTAGTTTTTATTCAATTTTTAAAATATTTTAACTTTAAAAATTATATCTTTATGATAAATTAGATTTATTTAAAATTGATATTATAATATATTATGGTTAAGACGGAACAGAACAGGACGACCAAGAATGATCCCGAAATCCCTTTGGGATGAGACGTTTCAGCCATCTCAGACCCCGTTCCGTTAAGATTTGAATTACTAGATGAGATCATGCTTGGACCTGCTAGCAAACTAAAGAAAGTCCCAAAGTTCTTAAGAAGGAGATGTAGCACAAAAGACACAAAGTTTGTCCAACTTATGTTTTCAAAGCCAAAGGAAAGAGGTGAGGCAAGCATATTCCACTAACAAGGAAAATCTTCAAAATATAGGGCATAACTTTCATAGATCATCCTTTCTATACAAGTGATATCATACAAAAAGGGAAAGAACACTAGAGTGAAACATAAAACATAAAGAATATGAGCATTGTGTCTCCTCCTAGTACTTTATAGAATTTTGATGAGGGGTAAAAATATCATTGCATTAATGTGCATACAATTCAAGACGCACCCTGTCGCATAGCCATTCCATCCGAAAGGTAGCAATGAGTAGGCTACCCTCTCCAAGCAGCTTTCGTGCCTCGCCAGCCGAGCTATCGCTGTCTCTCGGCCCCAGCCAGCTATCCCTGCCTGTCGGCCTCAGCCGAGCTATAACATCTCTCGGCCTCAGCCGAGCTATTCCTATCTCTCGCTCAGCCGAGCTATTCCTATTCATCGTGCCCGACCAGACCAGGGCACTCAAGCACCTTGCGGAATCCGGCGCGGGAGAATTTAAACAAAAATCATACCCGAGAGTGGCCTAGAGCCCTGGAGCCTACACCGTCTCCGAATCTCAAGACATCAACCAGCTCTCCCAGCTGTCGATCCTCTAACTAACAAGATACGAATCTTACTGACCTCATAAACTGGATTCGAATCCTAACGGCTTTCGGACCCACGACGCCCCCAAGGAATCAGTGATCCTCTATAAATAGAACTGTCTCCTGACTTCTCAGGTATGTGGACTTGCTTACTGGCCCACTCTCCATCTACCTCTTGCTCACCCCTTTCCGCCATTAACGCTCTGCTCAAGCTCTCGAAAGGTCATCCCTGGAGAGACTCTTCAGCGAGAGCCTTCTCCTCACATTTGTTGATCGCCGATCCCCACTGACTTGAGCGTGAAGGGTCTTCGCGGAGGGCCACCCCCAACGCCTCTCGCGTGAGACTATTTTGCAGGTCCATCCAGGAGGAGCCCATCTTGTAGCCTGATCGCGCTCAAGTCGGAGGACAGATTTTAGTAGCAACAAATTGGCGCTAGATGAAGGGTCCTCAAGTCCCATAAACTTATGATCCAGGAGACAAGGATCTCCATCTGAAAGAGAACCTCTCCTATTGCCAATCGAAGAAAGGCTACTTCCGAAGCCCGGGACCAGGTCGCTCCCAAAGACCTGATCCGGTGAGCAGCGTAGCACATCCACCACCACCAGTTGAAACTCCATCGCCACCGAGCCCCAGTGACCCAGGACCAGTTTGCCTCGCTGGTCCAGCAGGTCCAAGCTTTGGCCCATCTGGTCCAGAGGCGCTTTGAAGCTCCCCGTCCAGCTGCACCTACTCTGCACTTTCCTGAGGAGAACGCGCCCCCGCTCATCCTGCGATCTTTCTTTCGGCCCGCATGGGGTTGCGGACCCCCTCGTTGTCCTAGGGAAGCTGAGCCAGCCCCTCAAGGAGTCTACGGCAAGGATCTTCCCGATCTCGACGGGCCCGATCCCTCTCTCGGTGCTCTCTCGTCTCAACTCGACACCGTCTCATCTCTCTCCTCGCCCAGCTCCTGCTGCTGTGCCCGAAAAGATCCGCCAACTCCGGAGATGCATCAGGAGTTGGATGCCGCCAAGCAAGCCCATCCGCTCCAGCATAAAGCGGAGCAGGGCATTCCTTCTCCAAGGAGATCATGGAGGAAGTAACTCCCTCCCACGTCAAGCTACCCGCCATCGAGCCTTACCATGGATCCTCGATCCCGACGACCACCTCAGCAGCTTCGATCGATCATGATGTTCCACAGGGCATCAGATGCGATCCTCTGCCGCGCCTTCCCTTCCACCCTCAGGGGTCCGCCGAACCTGGTTCAATGCCTTAAACCAGGTTCTTTTGGTTCATTTGACGAGCTGAGCCGCCTCTTCATCAGCCAGTTCGTCAGTAGCCGTCGTCACCGGCGAAGATCTGACTCCCTCTCTGAGATGAAGCAGAGAAAGGGAGTCCTTGAAGAAATATCTCGGCCATTTCAATACGGCCATGCGGGAAGTGGACCACCTTAATCATGAGGTGGCCATGTCCGCCCTAGTAGGCGGAGTGTTAAAGGAGAGTGACTTCTACCTGGTGTTGGAGGTCAGTTACCCTCAAACCTCTCCGATATGATGGCCCTGGCGGACAAGTACGCCAGAGTCAGGAATCGCGGAGGGCTGCCCGCACCGAGCTGACAAGGAAGGAGTCCAAGGGCTCGGACAAGCACCGATCCGCCCGCCAGCAGAGCCCACTTGCCGCCAAAGGGTTCCTTCGCCGCCGCCGAGGAACCGCACCCGAAGCCCGCCTAGGAGGTTCAACCGGTTCACCCCGCTCACTGCCCCGAGGGTGGAGATCCTCATGGAGATAGAGCGCCAGCTCCCTCGACCACCTCCTCTCCGAGGGAATGCGGCCCAAGAGACCCCACCAAATATTGCCGCTACCACTGGGACCATGGCCACGACACCGAGTGCTGGCAGCTAAAGAACGAAATCGAAAGGCTCATCCAGCATGGTAGGCTGGATCAATTCAGCGCCAAAGAGAGCGCGGACTAATGAGCTCTCCTTCTTCGACAACGACCTCCAGGAGATACAGTTCCCGCATAACTATGCGTTGGTTGTATCCCTTAATCTGAATAATTATAATGTAGACCGAATCCTTATTGATAGTGGGAGCTCTGTCAACGTTTTGTATCTTGATGTGTTTGTGAAGATGAAATTGCTAATGGAGAATCTCCGAGGCGTGGACTCCACTTTAATGAGGTTCACTGGCGATGTTATTACCTCAGAGGGGGTCGTGACCTTGACGGTCCGCGCGGAACTTGGCCCTGCGCCACTGTTCATATAGATTTTTTGGTGACCAAGCTTCGGTCGCCCTACAATGCAATCTTTGGGAGACCCGGCCTGATGTCCTTAGAGCCGTTGTATCCATCCCGCATCTAGCAATGAAGTTCCCACCGGATGGAGAGTGTGAGTAGTTCGAGGAAAACCAAGCTGTAGCTCGGCAGTGCTTCGTTACCAGCCTTCAGTCCAAACTGCCGAAGTTGATGAGCTGGACGCTCGGGAGGACTTTGCCGAGCAACGAGGAGAACCAGCCGAAGAGCTGGGGAGGTATCGCTGGACGAAGCTCGGCCCGACCAAACCATAAGGATCGGATCGCTATTGAAAGGGAAGCCCCGACTGGAGCTGATTGACTTTCTCCGAAGGAATGCTGATGTCATCGCCTGGTCCGCTTCTGATATGCCTGGAATCAGCCCAGACGTTCTCGTCCACCATCTTAACGTGGACGAGATGTCCCGGCCCGTGAAGCAGAAGAAAAGGAGTTTCGCCCCCGAGCGACAGAAGATAATAGAGGAAGAAGTTGACAAGCTCATCAAGGCAAATTTCATTCGGGAGGTAAATTATCCCAACTGGCTGTCAAATGTTGTTATGGTGAAGAAGTCGAATGGTAAATGGCGGATCTGCATCGACTTGACCGACCTTAATAAAGCATGCCGAAGGATAGCTTCCCTCTCCCTCGGATCGACCAGCTTGTGGATGCTACTTCAGGTCACCAGATGCTGACCTTCATGGACGCATATTCGGGCTACAACCAAATCCGAATGGCGCCCGAGGATAAAGAAAAGACCGCCTTCATAACCGATCGAGGTACTTATTGTTACCGAGTCATGCCTTTTGGTCTGAAAAATGCAGGTGCTACTTACCAAAAGATGGTTAACAAGGTCTTCAAGGAGCAAATCGATCGAAACATGGAGGTATATGTTGACGACATGCTGGTCAAAAGTAAAGAAGCATCCCAGCATATTGAGGATCTCTCTGAGAGCTTCGCGACGCTCCGAAAATATCGGATGAAGCTCAACCCAACTAAGTGCGCCTTCGGTGTCAACTCTGGGAAGTTCCTGGGCTTCATGGTTTCTTAGCGGGGCATTGAGGCCAATCCACAGAAGATTCAAGCCCTTTGGCAAATGGCACCTCCAGCATCCGTCAAAGAGGTCCAGCGCCTGATTGAAGGATCGCGGCCCTCAACCGCTTCGTGGCTCAGTCGGCCGAGAGATGCCTTCCTTTCTTTAAAGCTCTCCGATCTGCCAAGAATTTCCAATGGTCTCCCGAATGTCAGAAATCGTTCGAGGACCTCAAGAGATATCTCGGCTCTCCACCCCTCCTCAGCAGTCCTAATCCGGGAAATATTATTTCTATACTTGGCGGTTTCAGAAGGCGCAGTGGGCTCAGTGTTGGTCATAGAAGAGAACAAGACCCAAAAGCCGATCTATTATGTCAGCAAACTGCTCCAAGACGCCGAGACAAGATACACCCGGATCGAGAAGTTGGTGTTAGCCCTGATAACGTCGGTTCGAGGCTGCGACCCTATTTTCAAGCGCATTCTGTGACGGTCCTTACCGACCAACCCATCAAGGCGGTGGTCCATCGTCCGGAGACATCAGGAAGAATGGCTAAGTGAGCCGTCGAGTTAAGCGATCATGATATCCGATACCAACCTCGTCCGGCCATCAAAGCACAGGTTCTAGCTGATTTCCTCCTTGAATGTACCATCCCGGAGGATGGCTCCACTCGGACTCCTCTGAGCACCCGAGATCAAACGCCTTGTGGCTGCTCCACGTCGATGGGTCATCTAATGCCCACGGCTCCGGCGTTGGTTTAATCCTCACCAGTCCAGAGGGGGTGACCTTCGAGTATGGCGTTCGCTTCTCCTTCCCAGCCTCCAACAATGAAGCCGAATATGAAGCTCCGCTCGCTGGACTTCGAATCGCCTGTGACCTTAAAGTGAAGAAGTGAATGCCTTTACCGACTCTCAATTGGTAGCTGGTCATGTGCAGGGCGAATTTGAGGCCCGAGAGCCAACATGATTCGGTATCTTCAACAGGTGCGGGACTTACTTTCCCACTTCTCTGAATTTGAAGTCATTCAGATTCCAAGATCCGAGAATGCACGCGCCGACCTATTGTCTCGGCTGGCAACTGCGGAGTCGATGGATTCCGAGCGAAATTTCCCTGGAGATTCTGGAAAAGCCTAGCATCGCGGAGGAGGACCGAGTGATGCAGGTCGAGGCCGAACCATCCTGGTTCGACCCCATACTGAAGTATCTTAAAGAAGGGTCGCTCCCAGCCGACCGCAAGGAAGCAAGGAAGCTGAAATTGCAAGCCACCCACTATATGTTGATCGACGACTAGCTGTATAAGCGGTCCTTCTCATGCCGCTACTCCAGTGCCTTCGCCTATCCGAAGTTGATTATACTCTCCGGGAGGTGCATGAGGGAATTTGTAGCAACCATCTGGGGAGCCGATCCTTATGCCACAAGGTGCTGCGCCACGGGTATTATTGGCCCACCATGCAAAAAGATGCTGATGACCTCGTCCGAGCTTGTGACCTATGTCAGAGACATTCCAACATCCAGAGGCTCCCCTCCGTCAGTTTAGTTCCTATTTCCTCCGCTTGGCCCTTTGCTAAGTGGGGGATGGATATTCTTGGCCCTTTTCCCCTCGCCACTGGACAGAGAAAGTTCTTGTTTGTTGCCATCGACTACTTCACCAAGTGGGTGGAGGCCGAGGCAATTGCCCAAATAACCGAAGCTCGGGCCAGGGACTTCGTATGGAGATCCATTATTTGTCGCTTCGGCCTTCCACATACTATTATCACCGACAATGGCAAGCAGTTCGACAACCCAAAGTTCCGAGGTTTTTGCGAGGAGCATGGAATTTGCCACCGCCTTACGTCGGTAGGGCATCCGCAAGCCAACGGAGAAGCCGAAGTAACTAACCGACCCTGCTTCAAGGGATCAAGGCTCGGCTTGCCAGAGCCCGAGGCAGGTGGGCGGACGAGTTTCACCATGTCCTATAGGCCTACCGCACCATCCAGAGAATCCCTACTGGCGAGACCCCATTCCGGATGGCCTTTGGCACGAAAGCTGTCATCCCCGTGGAGATAGGACTTCCTTCTCCGCGGGTGGAGAGCTACTCGGAGGAGGCTAACGACGAGCAGCTCCGCACCAATCTCGACCTGGTAGAAGAAATCAGAGAGAAAGCTCGGATCAGGGTTGCTGCATACCAGCAAAGAGTGGCTCGCTATCATGCCTCTAGAGTCAAAGGGAAATCCTTCTCACCCGGTGATCTCGTCCTCGGAAAGCATCTGTCTCGAAACCATTAGAACAAGGAAAGCTGTCTCCAAACTGGGAAGGCCTCTATCAAGTGGCGGAAGTCATCGGACCTGGCACCTACAAGCTCCAGGATCTGAGCGGAAAATCTATTCTCCGGACGTGGAATTCGGACAATCTCCGTATATACCACCAGTAGGGTGGTATATAGACTCGCCCTATTTACAGCATTAACATCCTGTCTCTATTATTCACGGCTCAATCGCTGCAATCATTTTCTCCGAAAAGTCATAATGAAAAATGGATGTTACTTACCCATTCTTGGCATGACTGGGCCGATTCCTATTCGACAAAGACTCGGTATGGTCAAGCACCCCCCAGTACGGCTGGGGGCCAAGTGATCTCCAAAACTTCATTCAGATTCGGGCAGCTTACAAGCCCCGGCCGGACCAAATGGCGAAGAAAACTTCGTCCGGATTCGGGCAGCTTACAAGCCCCGGCCGGACCGAAGAGCAAAGAAAACTTCGATCGGATTCGGGCAGCTTACAAGCCCGACCGGACCGAAGAGCGAAGAAAACTTCGACCGGATTCGGGCAGCTTGCAAGCCCCGGCCGGACCGAAGAGCGAAGAAAACTTCGATCGGATTCGGGCAGCTTACAAGCCCCGGCTGGCGCCGAAGAATAAAAGCCTCGGCCAAAGCCAAAGTGCATTACTTGTTAAAAGCCTTGGCCAAAGCCGAAGTACATTTCCATTTCTTATTAAAAGCCCCGGCCAAAGCCGAAGTGCATTCCCATTTTTTATTAAAAGCCTCGGCCAAAGCCGAAGTGCACTGCTTATTAAAAGCCTCGGCCAAAGCAGAAGTGCGTGCTTATTAAAAATCTCGACCAAGGCTGAGCGATAAGAACAAACATTTGGATATAACAGCAAACACAAAAGTTGCGAAAATCCTCTTTTCCATTTCATCACAAAAAGGGCAAAAAAGAAAGAAAAAGATACATGAGCCCTCACTGGGGCTTATCATCTTCTCCGAGAGCCGCCGAACCCTCCCCACGCTGAGCTGACTCGACGACCTGTCATCGAAGGGATGCTACTTCCCCCTCCAGCCGGCTGTTGGCACGGCGAAGGAGCTCGACTTCCCTCATAGAAACGGCCAGATATTGTTCGGCCACCTTCTGAAGCCGCTCGTGATCCGCGAACATTGGCGCTAGGGCCTCCCCGTCAACGGTTACCATAACGCGGCTCCCCTGGGACCCCCCACGGCCATTAGAGCCAAGCACAGTTGATCGCCCCTCACCTCCAGAAGCCATCTCAGAACCCAGAAATTCTTGGGAGATCGACTGAAAAGATGACTAACAGAGGCATCCTCCTCATCGTATTTAAACCGCTCCTGGTGAATATTTCGATCGTTCGAGCCATTAATTTCAGCCCATGAAACTCGCCACACATCGCCACCTCAGTGGGCGCTCGCGGGAAACGAAGAGCTCCGCCCCTCGTCGAAGAGGATCATTAATAACGTTGAGGCGCTCAAGGAGCTCCCTTTTTGGGACTAGACTCCCTCCGATCTGCCGGACCCTTTCGAAGTAAATGATCTCAAAAGTCCGCTAGACCCCCCCCCCTTTTTATTGAATGTCCTCGAAAGTCTGCCAGACTCCCTCGAATTGGGTATCCTCGAAAAAACGCGGAGAAAAGGAAAAGTGTATCAGTGACCAACACTAGAGCAACATGGCTCGCCCTCTCCGAGAGTGACCGATTTACAGGCTTCAGGCACCCCCTCCATCGCTCGGGTAGCCCTTATCCTCTTTAGTCATCCGCACCTGAATCCACAGTTGCAGTAAGGACCAAGTAAACTATCAAAAATCCTCGGCAACAACCGAGTGATATTCTGAAGTCTCGGCAACGACCAAGCGATATTCCGAAGCCTCGGCTACAACCGAGTGATTATCTGAAACCTCGGCCAAGTCAAATGGCATATTCTTAAAATGTTATCTAAAGCTTCGGTCTAGACGAGTAATCTCTCAAACTCTCTGACGCAACTAAAACGTCCTATGATACTTCGGCAGAAATAAGCAACCTCCTTCTACTCAACCGTAAAGACATACGAGCTGTCTCTTTCCGAAGAAATACCTGCTTCGTTCTACAAACGGGATCATGCTTACCGCATGAGTCCCTAGGACTGCCCAGGTCCACCTTTGACCCGAACAGGACAAACGCTTTCCTCCACTGAGGACCGAACATTTGTCTTAGCAAAAACAAGATAGTAAGAACGCTGCCGAAATATGCTATGACACAAAAACATGATATGGGAGCAGTAACTCTCAAACACAATCACATCGAAAAAGAAGCAGGTGCTAAAAGAAGAAAGAATAAAAGCTTATTTATTTCTTCATCAATGAAAAGAGTTAAACCTCCAAAGAGGCGTTACAAGTGCATCATGGCACAGGAAATAAAGACAAGTGAATAGCTCGGCCAAACTGCTTCAGTCAGCTTCGGTTAATAATGATGTTTCAACATCCGACCCGGGTAGTCAGACAATCCAGTCAGCTCGCCCTAAACCACTGTTTAGGGCCAAGCCGGCCTCCCACGGGTCCTTCGGATGAATCAAGAGATCTAAGAACAAAAGAAGACCTGTGGACGCCGATACTGGGGGGCATTCCCCGGGTGGAATGCTGGGCTGCTGGACGCTGCCCGACTGTAAAAGACAGGGGACAAGCAGACCAACACTGCTCTCAACTCCCTCTTCACAGGCAAAAGATCCCCCAGCCAGATGAGCTAAGGACCCAACCCGAGGGAGAACGAAAAGTCCGTCCTTACCATGGGGATATGCATGCTTGCATCTCCGACGGTCCCCATGGCAAGTGGCAAAGGACACACAAAAAGCGCATACGTGCGCTCTCCATATGGTATCTGTGGACCTCTCGTGCGCTCTCCATATGATCTCCGAAACTCCTCTCCTGAGGACGGACTGCTCTTCAGTGGCTCCATCATCCCAGCTATCCGAGGGAAGTTGACTTGCAAAAGGAGAACTCAGTCTCTCCACTCTCAACCTCAGATACACAGACATCATGAGGGCTTTCACAGAAGAACGAAGTCTTGAGAGATAGCCTAACACGGCCCGTTCTCCCCAATTTATAGACAAATAAGCCCCCGAAATTTGAAACAGCATACCCCGTTGTCACGTGGGAGGGCAGAGGAAAAGAATTACTTCCCGAAGCATGCCAAATGCATTTCCCAAGCCGTGACGAAAGGCAAGAGATCTCCCCCTGATCTCGAATCAAAAACCTTAAATGCATGAGATCGGCTGCAGGTCGTTGGGATACGGGCAGGCCTGGGAAATCCCCTCGAAAACGACGCCAACCAATGGCGATCGATTGCTTGTCACGTACGCTAAAAAGACCTGCATTGGAAAAGACCAACGAGTAAATGCCCCTGACAAGGGTGGAATACTCTGCAACAAAGCCACTTCATGTATCTCAGCTGAAAACATACCCATTTCTCCACTTCGGGCAAGCCGAACTATCTAACCTCGGCTCTAACCAGGACACCCCTGTGATTCTCAACCATTTCCAATCGAGCTATCCAATACTTCGGCGAGGCAAATTCCCTTACCCGCTCCGAGCAGGACTGGAACTATGTTCCTCGGCAGCACCGAACCATTTTATGCCTCGGCTGAGCATGCCCGTTCTTTACTTCGAACAAACCGGTAATCCTCATATTTCGGCCTCGACCGAAACGCTTATTCTAGCCCGAATTCAACCAACCTAAGAACGCGAATGAATTATAATTCGTTCGCAGTCGGAAGAAAACTTAAGGTAAAACATCAGCCAAAAAGATGAGCAAATAAAGGTGAAAAATCCCGTTCATCAGAAATTTCGATCAGATTACAAATTTGAAAAGCAAAAAATACACAAGCGACCCTCAAGGATCAGAGGCAGGATCAGTCCTAGTGGTATCCTCATTGAGGTTCGGGGAGGCCTGGCTTGTTTCGCCCACTTCAAAAGTCGCCGTTCCTTCGGCGGCAAGCTTGGAGCGTCCTTTGGGAGTCGCGGCCTCATCAGAACCCAGAATAGCATCAAGATCAATGTCTGAAATATCTTCATACTTGGCTTCTTCAGGCCCCGGGGTACAGGCCCCAAAAGGTTCGACATCCAAAAAGGATAAATCCCACTCGGGATGTACTTGAGAAATCTTTGCTCAGATCTCCTCTTCGCAGAACCTAAATGCGTCGGCACAGGCTTCTCTACGTTCATCTGAAAACTGGGTAGAATTTTTATATTCCTCTACGGCTGAGGAAACTCGACCATCGGCTTCAGCTAATCGATCTTGAAACTCGAGATTCATGTGGCGACTCACGGATAGCTCCGCCCCCAGGGCATCAATTTGCTCCCACGCTTTGGACTCAATTTCGCCCATATACAAAATATCGGAATGCTCATGCCCACGAACGAGACAAAAGCACTAAAGGCAAATGAAAAGAGAGACACCATACCTCTTCCTCTCGTCGAGCCAGCTCGACGCTCAGTTCTTGTACCCTTTCCAAGGCCTCCGACTTGCCGATTGATTTTGGCGAAGGCCCTCTTCGAGGTCATCGATCCGTGACTGCTTGTCCCCAATGTCCCGCTGAGCGTAATCGAGATCGTCGGTGAGCCGGAGGACCTGCTCATTCAACCATTTCAGCCGATTCTCCATTTGGCGAGTTCTTTGTTCAAACCGATGAGCTGGCCCCGCAGCTGCCGACACTTGTGCTCCTCCTTCTTAAGCCTCCTACTCCAATTGTTTTTATCCTCAGCATGACTGGCCTTCAGCTGATCCCATCTCTTATCAAAATACTGCTGCATGGCCATAACCTTGTTGTCATGCTCTGTTTTGATCTGGGATAACTCCAGACGAGCTTTATTCGATTGCTCGCGAAAACCCTGAAGCTCTTTGACCTGAGTTTCTAGCCGAGAGGCTCTCGCGGCCGCCAGACGAAAGGACTCGCTCACCCTTTCAAATTCCTTTTTGTTGAGCGCCAAGGCCTTGGAAAGCGAATCGATTGGAAGCATCCTTGCCCGAAGTTCGGCCACCTCCTTCCTGGCCTGAGCACAGGCCCCGACGGCCAAACTTAGGCGCCAGATCAACGCCCTTGTGACCAAAGAACTCTGCAAAGAAAATATAAGTAAGAAGCTATAATCCGACCAACTATGAGCCACAGTCCCACTATAGTGACTTACTCGAGCAGCGTAATTTGAAGCCATCTTCATGAGAGTGACATTGCAGATTTCCGGCAAAAGAAAAGCATCCTTTGGCGCTCCAAGATGGCGGAAGGCCACGTCGATGATATTCTCGACCGCAGATTCGTCCGTAGAGGAACCCTCTCCCCTATGCAAAACGGACCTCATCAAAGTGGTAAGCATATCATCTAACTCCGAACTGCGGGTGGAAGAGCCCCCAACTAAAGGGTTGACCTGAGGAGCTCCGGACTGAGGACCCGTCCGCCCTACCTCCTCTGTCAAGACTCTAATCTGCTCGGCCTCGAATACCTCGGACTCGACTAAAGGAGCTTCTGCCCAAATATCCCCCTCACTCTGCGATTCTTCTTCCTCTTCCATCAACGCTTCGTCTCCAGTAGGTTCCGCTTGAACTCCGACCTCTCCTATAATGCCCCCGGGAGCGCGGAAGAGAGATCCTCGACGGAAGGCACCGCGACTTCTACCGACCTCTCAGCAAACAGCTCTGTCAGAACCCGGCAGCCTTATTGCCTCTCTTGGCCCCTCCACCTGGGCGGAGGCCTCTTCCGCGTGCGGCAGACTTTCCACCGCCAATGCCTGAAGTATCTCTTGCGAAGGGACCGCCAGATCAATCGGCGACGTGTCCTCCGCATCATCCGATACGACTAAAATTGGGATGGGAGAAATCCCAACAACTCTCTCCGAACACCCTCAGTTGTTTCCTCTACCATTCTGCTTCCCTCAGGAAGAGAGGATTCCTCGACCCTAATTTGCATCCCCACTTCCTCTCTTATTGGGATGGGAGAGGGGCGGCTGGAACCATCCTTCTTCAATCCCTTTGAGCGGGACCCGGAAGGGCAAGGCCTCTTCTCAGATTTATGCCTCTCCAGAGCCAGAGCCTCTGTGGCGCTTGCCCAGTTCCTTCTTCATCTGGCCTACAAACGCCGACCTCTCAGCTGGAAGCACATCCAAATGGGTCAGTCTAATGGAAATAGTCGGACATGCTGGCCGTCATGAACAAAGAAGAAAAGTACGCTCACCTTGTGAATCAATAGGACTGAGTTCGGCAGCGAAGAGGGCATCCTCTGATAGCAGGGTGCTAGCCGACACCACCTGACCGCCACGAAGGATCGCCAGATCCCTCTTCTCCTGTTTGCTCAACTCCAGGTGCGCCCCTGGATCCTTTACATAGCTCGACCATCCCCTTGAAAAATCCGAGCCAATGTTCCCATCGGCAATTAAAAATCTGGACTTCCATTCCTTTATGGAGGATGGATTATCGACGATCATCTTGAACGATTTCCGGGAACCAATATACGACCATTCGGAACCCCTCCCGAAAACCAGGTTGTGGCAAACCCGAACATGGAGAGAGTCGCAGTCACCCCAGCGCGACTACAAAGCGAGATAAATCCGATGAGATTACGCCAGCTGTTAGGCCCACCATTGTTGGGCAGATGTTGTAGAACCTCATCACCTCCTGAACCAACGGGTGAAGAGGAAATCGAAGGCCGGCCCTAAAACTTTCCTCCTAGAAGAAAGCTCCCAGACTCAACTCGGTCGAAACCCTATCATCGGCTTTCGGCACATACAAAACTACGTCTCCTGGGACTCTGTAAAGTCGGCGGATCCTCTCCAGGTCCTCCAAGAGATCTCTGAGGCAATATCGCTTGGGCCCTTCATGTCCTCCAGCCAAGGAGCGAAACACAAGTAAATCTGTGGGGAAGAAAAGAGGGAAAAGAGAAGGGTCTCGATGACAGGGACGAAGAGGCATCGCGGAAGAAACGCCGCTCTAACCTCCTTCCTCTAAACAGCGCTTCGAAAGGTTGCCTTAAGCGTCAAGGCTCCTGCAACGAGTGCCACAAACGCGAAAACCCTGCCACGTGAGGCTTCCCCAATCACCGCTCGCAAAGTCTGAAAGAGTTTCCTCCTCGAGCAATGGCAGATAATGATAGCGGATGGACGGCCCGTCAGTTTCGAGCCATCATTGCGCCTTTTCAAATCCTTCTGGATAGGATTATTCTAGACTCTACTCCCTAAATCTGAATTACACTTCAAACTAGGGAATGGATGTGATGAGGGGTAAAATATCATTGCATTAATGTGCATACAATTCAAGACGTCGAGCTAGGGTTAGCCCGTGCACCCTGTCGCATAGCCATCCCATCCGAAAGGTAGCAATAAGTAGGCTACCCCCTCTAAGCAGCTTTCGTATCTCGCCAGCCGAGCTATTCGCTGTGCCTCGCCAGCGAGCTATTCGCGCCACGCCGCTAGCTATTCGCTGTCTCTCGGCCTCAGCCGAGCTATTCCTATCTCTCGGCCTCAGCCGAGCTATCCATGTCTCTCGGCCTTCGCCGAGCTATTCCTATTCACCGTGCCCCGGACCAGACCAGGGCACTCAAGCACCTCTGCGGAATCCGGCGTGAGAGAGTTTAAACAAAAATCATACCCGAGAGTGGCCTAAAGCCCTGGAGCCTACACCGTCTACGAATCTCAAGACATCAACTAGCTCTCCCAGCCGTCGATCCTCTAACTAACAAAATACGAATCTTACTGACCTCATAACAAACTGGATTCGAATCCTAAAGGCTTTCGCACCCACGACGCCCCTAAGGAATCAGGTGATCCTCTATAAATAGAACCGTCTCCTGATTTCTCAGGTATGTGCACTTGCTTACTGGCCCACTCTCCATCTACCTCTTGCTCATCCCTTTCCTGCCATTAACGCTCTGCTCAGAGCTCTCGAAAGGCCACCCTTGGAGAGACTCTTCAGCGAGAGCCTTCTTCTCACATTTGTTGATTACCGATCCCCGCTGACTTAAGCGTCGGAGGGTCTTCCGCGGAGGGCCACCCCCAATGCCTCTTGCGTGATGACTATTTTGCAGGTCTGTCCAGAAGGAACCCATCCTGAAGCCCGATCGCGTCGAGTCGGAGGACAGATTTCAGCAGCAACAAATTTGAATAAGGATCTAATGCTGCTTACAATGTTTTTAATGACACGTACTAATGAGAACTACTTTTGGCAAATGAGTTCACACTAGATAATGTGAACTTGATTAAAAAGTCATCACTTTATTTTAAATAATTCTGAAGATAGCAAAATCCTAGCGTATATGCTATGCATAAAAGGTGAATAGTCATGTGCAAGAGTGCATTTTGATCAGGATCCCTATTTTAAGCACATGATTCAAAATACTTTTTCGCATCAAACTCAGCTTTCTTGAGAGCATAGCCTTGAGGTGCAAAATAATGTAGGTAAGCCGTAATATAGAACTTTCTAACAAATGCCTTTTTGTGATCAAACAGAAAGAAGATATAGTTTGTATTAGTAGAATTAACAGCTAGTCAAGGGAGCAGAAATGATAGATTCCAAGGCTGATTTGGTGCTCAGAAATGACAGATTCCAAGGCTGATTTGATATGCAAAAATGACAGATTTCATGACTAATTTGGCGAGCCAAAGGACCAGTTAAGCGGAAGTTTTGAATTTAAATTTTGAAATTCAAATTGGCTAACTAAGGGCGCATCAAGGGGAGAATTGTTTAGGCAGAAAATCAGCATCATTGCCATAAGTGTAGAGTATATTGTATATATGCATAGAATTGAGAACAAAACCTAAATTTGACATGGTATCAGAGCCACAAATTATTTTCGTGGTTTTCTCTTGGCTTGTTTGAATTCTTGATTTCTTGAGGGTTTCTTGGTGACACAAATTATTTTCGTGGTTTTCTCTTGGCTTGTTTGAATTCTTGATTTCTTGAGGGTTTCTTGGTGACTGTCGGATCTTGTTTTTTTTTGTTGCTTGGTAGCTGTCGATAGATTCTGAAGAGTAACTGTTGTGATTTCTCTGCTCTGTCAATTTTTTTATTATGTCTGGAGAAAATTCTATTATTCGCCTTAATGGCAAGAACTACACCAGTTGGAATTCCAGTTCAGGATGTTTGTGAAAGGGAAGGAGTTATGGGGTCATTTGGATGGGTCTTCTAAGGCTCCAACTGATTCCAAGGAGCTTAGTTTATGGGAAAGCAAGGATGCTAAAATTGCTTCCTGGCTACTCAGCTCTGTTGAACCTCATATGGTCAATAATCTTCGTAGGTTCACTACTGTTAAGGAAATGTGGGATTACCTTCGGCAAATTTATTATCAAAATAATTCTGCCCGAAAGTTTCAATTGGAGTTAGACATTGGAAACTATCGCCAGGGAATCTTTCTATTGAGCAATTTTATTCTGGTTTTATTAATTTATGGAGTGATTATTCTGGATTGGTGCATTCTCAGGTTCCCAAAGAAGCTTTGGCAGCACTACAAGCGGTTCATTCTGAGAGCCAGCGGGATCAATTCTTGATGAAGCTCAGACCCGAGTTTGAAAGTGCACGAGCTGGGTTAATCAATCGCACACCTGTCCCCTCTTTGGAGGATTGCTTGGGTGAACTCTTGCGTGAAGAACAGCGTCTTGCCTCACAGCTTGGCCTTGATCAAAACACTGGTGGTTCTGAGATGGTTAATATGGCATACGCTGCTCAAGGCAAAGGACGATCTAGATCTCCACCACAATGTTATAGTTGCAAGGAAATTGGGCATATTGCAAAATATTGCAGCAAGAAATTCTGCAATTATTGCAAGAAGGGTCATATCCTTAAGGATTGTCGTATACGCCCTCAGAATAAATCTGCTCCTGTTTTTCATACTGCTGTTCAGTCTGCTTCTGTGCCTATGTCTTCCACTCTGCCCACAGTTCCAAGTTCTTCTTCCAACATTACGCCCGAGCAGGTTCAACAGATGATTATTTCTGCCCTTTCTGCTCTTGGTCTCCAAGGCAAGAAACATCTCCTTCCTTCTCCTTGGTTAATTGACTCTGCAGCTTCCAATCACATGACTGGAAGTTTGGCAGCTTTACAAGATGTTCGTAAGTATGATGGTCAGCAACATATTCAGATTGCAGATGGCAGTACTCTTCCCATTACTGCAGTTGAAAATCTGGGTCTTCCTTTACTGATGTTTTTGTGTCTCCTAATTTATCTGCCAATCTCATTTCTGTTGGACAATTAGTAGAAGATAATTGTTCTATTCATTTTGATCGTTCTGGTTGTGTGTGCAGGATCAAGCGTCGGGACAGGAGATAGCGAAGGGGCCTAAAGTGGGACGTCTTTTTCCTCTTCAGTCGTTTTCCGTTCCTCGTTCAAATTTTGTTGGTTGTTCTGCTATTGCTAATAATAATAGCCATCTTTGGCATAAGAAATTGGGTATCCCAACTCTGTAATTTTGACACATCTTATGAAACATGGTTATTTGAGTAATACAAATGAGTTTTCTTCCTTGCCTTTTGATTGTGCTCCTTGTAAACTAGGAAAAAGCAAATCTTTACCTTTTCCTTTGCAAGGTAGTCGTGCTTCTACATGCTTTGATATTATTCATTCTGATGTTTGGGGTATGAGTCCTGTTCTTTCTCATGCTCAATACCGATATTTTGTGACATTTATTGATGATTACAGTCGTTTCACGTGGGTCTATTTTCTTCGTTCTAAAGCTGATCAACCTTCAAAACTTTTGTTGCCTATGTAGAAACTCAATTTTCTACCTGTATTAAGATCTTCCGTTCAGATTCTGGGGGAGAATACATGTCTCATGATTTTCAATCTTTTCTCCAACAGAAGGGTATTCTTTCTCAACGTTCGTGTCCTTACACCCCTCAACAAAATGGCATCACCGAGCGTAAGAATAGACATCTTTTAGATGTTGTTCGTACATTGATGCTTGAATCTTCTGTACCTTCTAGATTTTGGGTAGAAGCATTATCTACAGCTGTATATTTGATTAATCGTCTACCTTCTCCTACCTTGCATCTTGATTCTCCATATTCTCGTTTGTTTGGTGTTTCTCCTAATTATAATTATTTGCATGTATTTGGTTGCATTTGTTTTGTTCATTTACTCCCATTGAACGTCACAAGCTTTCTGCCCAATCTGTTCAGTGCGCTTTTCTTGGTTATAGTAACTCTCATAAAGGATTTGTATGTTATGATGCGGATGCTAACAAGCTTCGTATTTCTCGCAATGTGATTTTCTTTGAAAATCAATATTTCTTTCCATCTCGTACTAATCTTGTTTCTCCCTCTATTTCACTTCCTGCATTTGATGATGTATCTCATACTCCTTCTAAGCCCGATATCATGTATCAACGACGTCGCCCACTGCCTCTTCCTTCCTCTGAACCGCCACCTGATCCTGTCTTGCATGAGCCACGACGATCTACTAGGATTTTCCGGCTCCTAGATTGGTATGGTTTTTCTTCTTCGGCTCTTCAGGCTACTCTTGATACTACTTTTGTGCTTAAGTCTTATTCTCATGCTTCTACTCAAGAGTGTTGGCGCCAAGCTATGCAGGATGAAATTCAGGCTCTTCAGGACAATCACACTTGGGACATCGTCTCTTATCCTGCTGGAGTTAAACTTATTGGGTATAAATGGATCTACACCATCAAGCTACGTGCTGATGGATCTATTGAAAGATATAAAGCTCGTCTAGTAGCACTCGGAATAGACAGGAGTATGGGCTTGATTATGAGGAAACATTCGCTCCCGTTGCCAAAATGACTACTATCCCACTATCATGGCCATTGATGTTTCGAAAGGATGGTCGCTTCACCAGATGGATGTGAAGAATGCATTTCTACATGGTGATCTGAAGGAAGAAATATTTATGTCTCCTCCTCCTGGCTTGTTTCCTTCCTCTTCTGTTGAGGTTTGTCACTTAAAGCGATCTCTGTATGGTTTGAAGCAGGCACCGCGGGCATGGTTTGAGAAGTTTCGTACTACTCTACTGGATTTCACTTTTTCTCATAGTCAGTATGACTCCTCTCTATTCTTTCGCAAGACTAGCCTTGGGATTGTTATACTTCTTGTGTATGTCGATGATATTGTGATTACTGGATCTGATCTCCAGTTAATTGAGCAACTCCAACAGCGTCTCAAATCTTCATTTCATATGAAAAATCTTGGTCCACTGAGGTATTTTCTTGGACTAGAGGTTCACCATTGCCCAAATGGCATGCTCTTACATCAGCATAAGTACACCCAAGAACTTCTTTCTTTAGCAGGCCTTCAAGACGCAAATTCGGTTCTTACACCTATGGAGGTCAATTTAAAATTGCGTCAGCGGATGGTGATCTCTTATCTGATCCTTCAATGTATCGGCAGCTGATGGGCAGTTTGAATTATTTGATCATTACTCGACCTGATATTTCGTTTGCTGTTCAGCAGGTCAGTCAGTTTATGCAGGCTCCTTGCCAGACACATTTGGCCGCTGTCCGTCGTCTTCTTCGATATCTCAAAGGGACATCTGATCGTGGCTTATTTTTTTCCTCTGAGAATTCTTTACAGTTGAAGGGTTTTAGTGATGCCGACTGGGCTGGTTGTGCGGATACTCGTCGTTCTGTTACGGGTTGGTGTATGTTTCTTGGCAACGCCCTCATTTCTTGAAGAGTAAGAAGCAGGCTCGTGTATCGAAGTCATCCACCGAGTCTGAATATCGGGCTATGTCGTATACTTGTTCTGAAATTATATGGCTTCAAGGGTTGTTAGGCGAACTTAGTGTTCCACAGCTTACTCCTACTCCTCTTCATGCTGATAATACCAGTGCTATTCAAATTGCTGCCAATCCTATTTTTCATGAGCGCACCAAACATATTGAAGTGGATTATCATTCTATTCGTGAAGCTTTTGCTCGTCAGGAGATTACTCTTCACACATTTCTACTGAACACCAAACTGCTGATGTCTTCACCAAAGCTCTCTCTCGTCCCCGATCAGTTCTTAATTGACAAATTGATGCTTCTCAATCGCCCAGCATCAATTTGAGGGGGGATATTAGTAGAATTAACAGCTAGTCAAGGGAGCAGAAATGGTATATTCCAAGGCTGATTTGGTGCTCAGAAATGACAGATTTCAAGGCTGATTTGATATGCAAAAATGATAGATTTTATGACTAATTTGGCGAGCCAAAGGACCAGTTAAGCGGAAGTTTTGAATTTAAATTTTGAAATTCAAATTGGCTAACTAAGGGCGCATCAACGGGAGAATTGTTTAGGCAAAAATTAGCATCATTGCTATAAGTGTAGAGTATATTGTATATATGCATAGAATTGAGAACAAAACCTAAATTGACAGTTTGAGAGGGCAAAATTGCTAGGCATTTTTTACTCAGTTTTTTTTATGTACATGCTAATGGAGATGGAGGTGGTAAGTGGTAAGGGAAGAAAGAGAGCTTTATATTTTCTTGATATTTACTTCATTCACCTGTCAGATCGTGAGCATATTAATGGTTGTAGAACATCAACCGTATATTACAAAGTAGGAGAACTCAAACCAAGCTATAGCGTATTTTAAGCATCCAATGCTGGAACCAAAATACAAATTTTAATTAGAATATGATTTGAGTTATAATTTATATGTGTGTCCTTAGATTAAGCACTGAATTATAAAAGAAAATGAGGTAGCTTAAACCATTAACTAGGTCATGTGGAATTTAAGTAGCAAGTGGAAAGGGATAACTATTCAAGTACACCATTAGTGGCAATGACCAACATTAGTTTGGAGGGGTCACTGGCAAAAAAAAAAAAAAGAATTCTAAGCTCAAGGCACATGCAGTTTCCTGGTAAAAATTCCCCAAAATTTCAGAGCTCAAATATTCGTTCTCTTCGTCTTTTATAAATAAATAGGCATATCTGATCGAATAAAATGGTACTCTTATTATGAAAGATCCATTAAATTTTCCCCAAAATCTGCAACAAAATCATACAAAGACTCCGAAATAATCAACAGGCAAAATCTCGGCGAAAACAACTGTCATCGCATTGAAGAACCAACAGGCAAAATCTTTGACCCAAGCCTTAAAAGGAAATAGAGTTCGCAATTCAATAATCAAATTCTAATCAAATCAATCTAAACCACAAATAAGGAAACCAGAATCTCACCGTGGCCGAGTTTAAAAGTAAGTGGCTCGCCTCTCTCCCTGCTGGAATCGAACTTGCTTCCGTCGAGCAACATACCCACGTAATGAACTGCGATTGCGAAACAAATCCAAAAACTAGTATCAGTAGAAAACAAAACAAAACCCATTCGTCTTCCTCCTCCACGCTCCAATTCGAAAATTTGAGAAAACTACCATCCGATCATTTATTTTTTTTAGCTTTAATGCATCGAACCTGTGACTTCGTCGCCGGAGACGGGGGTTTCCCAACCGCAGCCAGCCCTGAGGAGCTTCTTCTTGAGGCCAGCGGCGTTGATCCTCCTCTCCTCGCCGACGCGAAGGGGCGGCGCGGACTCGATGACCTCGCCAGGCTCCTCGTCGAGCTCGGCGAGGTCGGTATCCCTCGCGGCCGCAGCCCTCGCCGCGGAGGCCGAGGAGAAGAGCCTCGACATTTCGGAGTGGACGAAGCGGCGTGGGAGCAGGGCGCCGCGGCTCGCAGCACACACGAGGCAAGGGAGGATCAAGGCTCTTCTTTTTCTTCTTTTCATTTTTCACTATTTATTCTATTCTGATGATCACTGGAAGGGGAGGGATCCACTGATGGTGATGGTCTTGCGGACAAATCACAATAATGAGCAATGGGTATGCTGAAATTTATCGTAGGCTTTCAAATGGAATGAAGAAGTTGTCTTTCTTCTTCGAAAACCTGCAAGAAGTTTTCGGTCGGCCTTCCCGACGAGGACCTTCCGACGCTCAAACTAGTAAACTTGTCGCTAAGTTCTGTAGTAGTAAGAGGTAGGTTGAGAGATTGAGAGAGAGATCCTTGCATTGAGCTCGAGTCCTCCTCTTATACCTGTCTGGGGGTTCCGTTTACCTCGTTCCGTTGGAACCATCGAATCTTCCTCGTTGTGATAAGTTTCTTTGAACAGCGAGTGATCAAGCCGTTGCTGGATGAGGGCCACTTGTAGCGGTAATTGCCGAGCGTGCTAGCACTTGCCCGTGATTTCAGTGAGCGAGGTACACGACAATAGACCTCGAATCTCGAGATCTGTTGCCTGAGGCGGGTCATTGTGCATGCGAGAAAGGCACCAAGTTAGGGCCGGAGCCGAAGGCCGGAGCTGGAGGCCGGAGCTGAAGGCCGTAGCTGGAGGCCGTCGCTAGAGGCCGAAGCCAAAGGCCGTCGCTGGAGGCTAGAGCCAAAGGCCGAAGCTGGAGGCCATCGCTGGAGGCCGGAGCCAAAGGCCGGAGCTGGAGGCCGTCACTGGAGGTCGGAGCCAAAGGCCGTCGCTGGAGGCCGGAGCTGGAGGCCGTCGCTGGAGGCCAGAGCCGAAGGCCGGAGCTGGAGGCCGGAGCCAAGGGCCGTCGCTGGAGGCCGGAGCCAAGATTCCATTTCTGGGTTTTGCTGTCACATCATTATTTCCAGAAATCATGCAAAAGATTATAATACCACCCAGAGGTGACGATCAGCCGTATCAGATGCCCCCCCGCCCCTGAGATGAGTGAGCGCACAATCACCAGCGAAAGGGGTGTTAATATCCACTGGGCGGCTGACTTTCGCGCCATCATTTCGTATGTCCGGGCTGTTGGGATTGGAGAGGATTTCCTCGAGTAGTGAGTCGTAAAAAGGCGAGCGTCATCATCGTGGTAAGGCCACCGCCATCTCTCTATTGGTGGAGCTTTTCGTGTTTTTTGCGCCGGTAGGCCGCCGAAGCGCCTTCCATTTGAAGGTGGACACATGGCCAGATCGGATGGCCATGGGATGACTTGAAATGGGGCTATAAGAGGAAAAAATCGTCCTTATCCTCCCATCATCCCTTCTCTTACGCTACTGCTTCTTCTTGAGTCTGCAAGCATCCATCCGCCTCCCGTGTTTGTTCTCTCCTCGTGCTCCTTCGATCTTAGCTCAAGTTTTCCATGTTAGTCTCCATGGCCTCCTCGCCTTCTTGTTCTATTTCTGATTCCGGGGATCGTTCCCCAACTCCTTCTCAGCCTTCCGCTTCCTTACCAAGCCAATGGTCTACCCATCCTCCGACCACTCTTCGCCAGAGCGACGGCCGGTCAAGGGCCCAGTAACCGGGAGTCATCTGACCGGTGGGCAGACCTTCGCCCGGAGCCATCCGGCAGCTACTGGTCCTTCCGGCACTGTCAAGGAGTCCACCGAGGGGACTGCTTCTACTATGTTTGCTCAAGACATAGTAAACCTGCGAGCCAAGTATAGTTTTCCGTCGAACCTATGTCTGTTCTACCCTGCTCCTGATGATAGGGTAACCTCTTCCCGTCCTGAAAGAGTTGCCTTGTACGGAGCATTCTTTAAGGCCGACTTCGACTACCTATCCACCCTTTCATCCTCAATCTTCTAGACCGATATTCTCTAACATCTTCCCAGTTAGTTCCTAACTCGATCCGAACCATCGTTGGCTTTCTGGTTCTCTGTCACCTGCAAGGTATAGAGGCTAGCATCTCCTTATTCCGCAGTTTTTATACCCTCCGCAAGCAGTCGGGTTGGTGGTCCTTCACTCCTAGGCCTACTAGGATCCTTAAGTTGTACCTTCCCACCTCTGTTAAAGGGTGGAAGGATAAGTTCTTTTTTGCTGATATCGAAGGGGTGAGTGGAAGCTGGGGGACACCCAACATTGATGCCAATAGGGATTCTTCTATTCTCCCAAGGGATCGAATGGCATTCGGGCAGCTTCTGACTGCCGATGTCCCTCGATGCAATAAGCTTCTGGTCGATGAAAACCTTCGTCTCGCTGGCTTAATTCCTTCTGGTGGTGAGCACTTGATTACTCACCTTTCTCCTTCTTTCTTCTCTCTTCTTTTTTTTTCTTTTTTTTATTCATCTCCCGCCTTTATAGGGATGACGCCATCGCTTCGCGAGCTCAAGCAGGCGGCCACTAAGAAGAGGAAGGCAACGGGGAATGAGTCCCTTGCTGAGAGGAGGGCCGTCGCCAAAATTCCAAGGAGGGCCGAAGCAGGGAGGGCTGGCGCTGGAGGGGCTAAAGTTGTGAAACCCCTACGCGCTAAGGTTTTGAAGAAGGCTGACACTGGAAGGGCCGACGTTGGTGAGGCCGACGCTAAAAGGGCCAAAGTTGTGGATCCCCCACACGTGTGCGAGGCAGCCAGAGCCCAAGTCGACGAGCCCGCCAGGAAAGATACCGTAAGGGCCGGGGTCGGCGAGGAAGTCGAGCGGAGTCAAACAGGAGAAAGAAGATTACCTTCAGTCCCAGCTCCTCCTGTCATTCTGCTCGATCCTTCTCCAGAGCAGGTCGCGAAATCGCCATCACCCATGCCCGAAGCCACGGAGATGGAGCAGGTCCCTGCAACAATAAGGCCACCTCCCGCAGTTGTCGTGCCCCCCATAGGGGCAACAACCAAAGCGCCTCTACCAGCCAAGGGGCCAGAGGCAGTAGAGTCAGAGGCGAATCCTCCCCCGCGGTCCTCGCACCAAGGGAAAGGAGGGGCATCGATCCATCCTTCCAATCACTATTGGCGAACCACAGCCGCTGGGCCAAGCGGGCATTGGACGAAGCATCTATGGTAGAGGTGCAGGAGTTTCTCCGGTATCAAGGGAGGGCCACCTTCTTCCACGAGGCGTCTGTGGCACATTTTTGGGTGAGCTTTTGCCCCATTATCTTCTTCCTCTCTGTTTTGTTTGTTTTGTTGTTTTTTTTTAAAAAAAAACATCGACATTCCGTCCAGGCGCTGAATTCTCTGATCGTCATGAGGGACCTTTGGACCCTGAGTGATGCTACTCTCGACCAGTCGCGGGAGGAGATGCTATCACTCCAGGCTAGGGCAGAAAAGGCAGAGATGGCCTTGGAGGATACCCGGGCCACCTTAAAGGGCGAAGTTGAAGCCATCCGGCTAAGAGCTGAGAAGGCAGAGTACGCGCTGAAAGTTGCACAGCGTCGTGCGGCCAATGAGCTGGATAATGCCCAGGTGGCCGAAGAGAAGCAAAGAAGGGCCGAGGAGAGGCTGGAGGTAGTGGAATCAGAGATGTATGTTTTGAAGAATCGATTGGATCTCGCCTCCATTGAAATAGATGCAGCCAAAGAGGTCGCCCGCTAGTCCGACGCCAAGATTGCTAATTTGGAGGCAGCGGTGACTGAAGCCAAGAGGGAGGCCGTTGAGGCCGAGCAGAAAGCCCTCGAGGCGAAGAAAAGAGCTGCAGAGGCCGTAGAGGATTTCAGGAAGTCTAAAGCCTTTAATAAGGAGCTAGCCGAGTCGACGGCGTTCGCTTATGAGGTCGGCTTCCAAGACTACAAGGAAAAAATCCAAGAACTCTACGACCTCGAGGATATTGAAGGGCTGAAGCCAGATGACGTCCCTGAAGACGATGTCCCGGCCCCAAATGACCCTTAGTAGTTTTTTTTTATTGCTCCAAGCCCGACTCAGATCGGCAATTTTGTAAACTTTTAGCCATCAATGAATATTTTAATCCTCATCGTGTGCCTTTGGTAATAATCAGCTTTAGCTGTGTGAGTTGTCGCGAATCACCAACCAATGGCTGAAAAACACGACTCCTCCTATTAGGAAACTGATGTGGGACCAATTTCGATCGTAGAGACGACAGTTGAGAACAGTAGGTAGTACAAGACCCTGCTCGTGCAGGCGCAAAGCCATGGAATGCTTACTGCCTCGTTAGATATGTTGCGCGAAATGAGATTGTGCACCGAAACGTTGTCCCTAATTACCGACGTAGGGAGCCGGTCTTTGGTGCCGACGCGGGGCGCCGGTCTTAATTGCCGATGCGGAGCTGGTCTTTATTGCCGACGCGGGGCTGGTCTTTGGTGTCGGCACGGGGCCGATTTTAGGTGCCGACGGGGCGCCGGTCTTAATTACCATTGCGGAGCCGGTCTTTGGTGCCGACGCGGGGCAACGGTCTTAATTGCCGATGCGGAGCCGGTCTTTATTGCCAATGCAGGGTGCCGGTCTTAATTGCCGACGCGGGGCACCGGTCTTAATTGCCGATGCGGGGCGCCGGTCTTAATTGCCGACGTGGGGCCGGTCTTGGTGCCGGTGCAGGGCCGGTCTTTGGTGCCGGCACGGAGCCGGTCTTTGCTGCCAATGCGGAGTCGATCTTTGGTGCCAGCGCGGGCCGGTCTTTGCTGCCGATGCAAAGTCAGTCTTTTGTGCCGACGCGGGGCCGGTCTTAGGTACTGACATGGGGCGTCGGTCTTAATTGCCGACGCGGAGCCGGTCTTTGGTGCCGACGTAGGGCACCAGTCTTAATTGCCGACGCGGAGCCGGTCTTTATTGCCGATGCGGGGCGCTGGTCTTTGGTGCCGGCGCGGGGCCGATCTTTGGTGCCAACGCGAGTCGGTCTTTGGTACCGGCGTGGGGCCGGTCTTTGCCGCCGATGCAGAGTCGGTCTTTGGTGCCGGCGCGGGGCCGGTCTTTGGTGCCGACCCTAATCACTCAAGAATAATGTGAATATTTCGAACATCAATCTATCAAGTAGACTCAAATTAATGAAGATAGCACATTACTGATAATACTGGCGTAAATTGTCAGCGTTCCAGGTGCGAGAAAGCGGTTTCCCGTCTAGCTCTTCAACTTTGTATGCCCTGTTGTGAAGCACCTCCTTGACATGGTATGGTCCTTCCCATTTTGGTGCCAGCTCGCCCCCTCTGTTGGCTTTGACACTTCATCTCTTCACAGAACGAGATCTCCAGAGTGAAACGTCTTGGATTGTACTCGAGCATTATAGTATTTGGCCGCTCGTTGATGGAAAGCTGCCATGCGAAGTTGCGCTTGGTCTCGCAATTCTTCCACTAAATCTAGATCGGCTCGCAGCTGGCTTGAGTTGCTTTCCTCGTGGTATAATTCTGTCCGGGGACTGGGAACTCCTATCTCCATCGGAATGACTGCTTCGGTTCCAAAGACCAGGCTGAAAGGAGTTTTCCCGGTAGGGGCTCGTGGCATCGTGTGGTAGGCCCACAATATACTGGGGAGTTCCTCCACCCAGCGCCCTTTGCAGCCATCTAGCCGTGCCCTAAGCCCTTGGAGGATGATGCGGTTGGTCACCTCGGCTGCGCCGTTGGTCTGGGGGTGCCCCACAGAGGTGAATCGATGATGGATGCCCAGACCCACGCAGAATTCCCGGAAGGCTGTGTTGTCAAACTGTCGGCCGTTGTCAGTGACGAGGGTGTGCGGTAGCCCGAACCGGCACACCACAGACCTCCAGAAGAAAGACCTTATTTTTCCCTCGGTGATCTTAGCGAGAGCCTTTGCCTCGATCCACTTGGTGAAATGGTCAACTACCACCACTAGGAACTTGCGTTGTCTGGAGGCTGGAGGGAACGGTCCCAGGATGTCCATGCCCCACTGTGCGAAGGGTCAGGGTGCGGCCAGGGGAGTCAGCTGGGATGCCAGTTGATGTTGAATGTTAGCATGGCGCTGGCAGCTGTCACACCTCTTAACAAGTTCGGAGGCGTCCTCCTTCATTGTCAGCCAGTAATACCCCTGCCGTAGGGCTTTGTATGCAAGAGCTCTACCCCCCAGATGGCTTCCACATATACCTTCATGTATCTCTCGCAGGATATAATTAGCTTCGGTGGGCCGACACATCTGAGAATTGGGTATGAGAACGACCTCCGATAGAGCTTTCCCTCCATTATGAAAAATTTCGGGGCCCGTCTTTTAAGTTCCTGGCTTCGGCATGGTCTTCTGGGAGGGTACCCTTGGTAAAGTACTGGACATAGGCGTCCATCCAGGAAGGCTCTTGCTCAACTGGTAGAGTTTCTCTTGATGCGTCAATACTTGGGGCTTCTAAGTGCTCTACATAAGCTCTTCCCAGCATCCCATCAGTTGAGGTGGCAAGATGGGATAAAGCGTCGGCTCTAGCATTCTCTGTCGAGGGATGTAGCTAACGTTAAAGTAAGCTAAGAGAGAAGCTAGCGATCGCACCATACTCAGGTAGCGGGACATGATGGGATCCCTTGCTTCATATTCCCTGCGATGTGGCCAGCGACCAGTTGGGAGTCAGTGAAACGCCTTCCCTTGCTTCATATTCCCCTACGATTTGGCCAGCGCCAGTTGGGAGTCGGTGAACGCCCTAAGGCGTTTCACCCCAAGCTCTTGAGCTAATCTCATCCCAGACAGCAGAGCTTCATATCTGCCTGATCATTAGTGGCTGGAAAGAGGAAGCGGAGTGCGCACTCAGTTACAACTCCATCCGAGTTGGCCAAGATGAGGCCTGCTCCGCTCCCTTGAGAATTCGACACCCCATCTATATGAAGGACCCATTCATCATCACTGGTGCCGAGAGGCAGGGGTTTGTAGAGGTTCTTCATGTTGCTCCTCTCCCCAAGTGCATTCGACCAAAAAATCCGCCAAGACTTGAGATTTCATGGCCGACCGGGGGCGAAAAGATAGATCGAATTCCCCCAACTTAAGCGCCCACCTTGCAGTCGGCGGAAGTATCCGGGCGAGCGAGAACTCTCTTTAGAGGTTGGTCTGTGATCACCGCGATCGGGTGGGCTTGGAAGTATGGCCCAAGACGCTGGGTAGACACGATCAACGCGAAGATAATCTTCTCCATCTTTGAGTACCTTGGTCTCTGCATCGTGGAGCACCTTGCTTGTGTAGTACACTGGCTTTTGCATGCCATTGGTGTCCATGCTAACCAGCACAGAACTGACGGCTTCGGGAGAAGCCGCGAGGTATAGAAGGAGTTCTTCTCCACCTGTTGGCTTGGCAAGCAGCGGCGGGGTAGATAAGAATTCCTTTAGCCCCTCGAACGCCTCTTGACATTCTTTCGTCCATTCGAATCCATTGACCTTGCGGAGTGCCTTGAAGAAAGGTAGGCACCTTTTAGCGGACTTGGACAGGAAGCGACTCAAGGCGGCCACCCTTCCTGTCAAGCGCTGTATTTCCTTCTTGTTAGTGGGAGACCTCATGTCCAAGATGGCTTGAACTTTGTCCAGGTTTGCCTCGATCCCTCGCCGGGTTACCATGAAACCCAAGAACTTTCTGGCTGTCACCAAATGTACACTTGCGTGGGTTCAGCTTCATCTGGTACCGGCGCAGGTTGTCAAAAGTCTCTGTTAAGTCAGCGATATGGTCGGTGGCATGGATGCTTTTTGTCAGCATGTCATCCATATACACCTCCATATTGCGTCCTATCTGGCCTTTGAAGACTTTATTCATCAACCTTTGGTAGGTGGCTCCCGCGTTTTTTAGCCCAAAAGCATTACCCTGTAGCAGTACAACCCCTTCTCAGTTATGAAGGATGTAGCTTCCTCATCCGCCGGGTTCATCCTGATCTGGTTGTACCCAGAGAAAGCATCCATGAAGCTAAGGACCTCATGACCGGATGTAGTGTCCACCAGTTGGTCGATACGGGGCAGGGGAAAGCTGTCCTTAGGGCATGCTTTATTGAGGTCGGTGAAATCCATGCACATTCTCTAGCTTCCATTGGTCTTATGGACCATCACCACGTTGGCCAACCATTCAGGATAATGGACTTCCTGAATATGGCCTGCAGCCGTTAACTTGCAACTTCTTCGTCGATAGCTTTCTATCTATCTGGAGCGAAGCTCCTTTTCTTCTGTCGGACCGGCCGACATTCTGGCCTGAGGTTGAGCGATGGGTGATCACCTCCTCAGGGATGCCCGGCATGTCTGAGGACGACCATGCAAAGACGTCGGTGTTGGCACGTAGAAAAGTGAGAAGTCGATCATGTGCCTCCTCTGGAAGCAACGCCCCTAACCTGGACAGTCCTTTCCGGGTCATCCCCTAAGGGAAGGGTCAGGAGGTGCTCGGCTGGTTCTCCCCTCCTTCCCAACTCCCGGGGGTCGAGTGGCTCAGGGGCTATTACCGACGCCGCTTCCAGTGGGCTGGGAGACAAGTGATAGCAAAGCAGTGGCGGGCTTTGTTCTCCTTTCATTTCTCCAACTCCGTCGTCGGTGGGGAATCTTACCAATAATTCTTGGTCGAGATCACGACATCTAGCAAATTCAATCTGGTCTCCCCAATATAGCGTTATAAGCCAACGGGACCCGGACCACAAGAAAATTTATGACCACTGTGCTTTGGCATGGAGGGGTCCAGCTGTGATAGGGAGAGCGATCTCCCCCTCAACGCTCACCAAGTCTCCAGTGAAGCCCATTAGAGGGGTGGCGACGGGTCGGAGAGAAGACTTCAACAGATTCATCCGAACAAAAGCTTTGTAGCTCAAAATATCCACCGAACTCCCACTATCAACTAAAATTCTTTTTACAGGATGTTTGGCTATGGTCATGGACACAACGACGCTGTCGTCATGCTTATTAACTACCCCATCTAAATCCTTTCAAAGAAAGGAATTACAGAATCTATTCCCTCTCGCTGTCTTTTTGAACCACCACCTGTCCCCCAGGAAATCATAGCTATGGTCTTCTCCGTTGGGGCATTGTCCACGCCGGTCTGAAGTGTCGGAGGCACTGATGGACCCGGAGTGGGAAGGTTTCCCCTTCGAACGAATTTGCCCAAGTGACCTTGCTGAACCAGTTCCTCAATGGCCTTCTTCAGATGGCGGCAGTCCTCGGTGTCATGACCATAGTCTCGGTGGTACCGGCAGTAAAACTCCTTGTTGCGGGGGGTCCCAGATTTCAAGGGAGCGGACTTGAAATAAGGTTCCTCCTTGATCTCCAGTAGGATGTGAGATATAGGAGCCATGAGGGAGTGAATTGCTCCTTAGGAATAAGCGTCTGTGGTCAGCGATATGGGCGGTGAGGAGGCTCAGGCTTCCGGGGTCGTGCTCCGGCATGCTCAGTAGGCGGTGGTTTCTTACTGGTGTTTTTGTCGGCTTCCCTCCTGGAAGAATCCGCCTCGTCAGCATGGATGTATTTCTGTGCTCGGCTCAGAAGCTCGGCATAAGAACTCGGAGGCTTCTTGTCTAGGGAATAGGCAAACCTAGAGGGACGAAGTCCTCGCTTTAATGCCAAAGTGGCTACAGAATCTTCCAGGTTGTATACCTCCAACGCTGCTTCCTTAAACCGAGCGACAAAGTCCTTCAAAGTCTCGCCACTCCTCTGCTAGACAGCAAATAGGCTATCAGCCACTCATGGAATTTTTCGGAAAGCATCAAAGTGGGCCAGAAAGATCGCTCGAGTTGCCAAAACGAATTGATGCTGCATGGAGGCAGGTGGGAATACCACGCACGTGCCGCCTTGCGAAGGGTGGTTGGAAAGGCGACACATAAAAGGGAGTCGTCGCTCCCTGGACCTGCATGAGGACCTTGTAGCTCTCCAGGTGGTCTAGTGGGTCCGTCGTGCCATCGTACGGGTCCAGTTGGGGGAGACGGAAGCGGGGCAGGACCGGTTCCTCCATGATGCATCTGGAAAGTGGGGGGCGATGCTCATAGTCCGTCCTATGAGGGTTAGCAATCCGGCAGCTAAGCTCCTCCAACCGTCGATGATACTCATCGAGCCATTGCTCGGCCCGACGGGTAGTCTTCCTGAGGGTGTCGTCTTGAGATGAATCAGAAGAGGAAGCCGAAGAAGATCGCCGACGTAAGAAACGCACCCGTCTGATTCTCTCTCTTCCGGCCGATGGTGGGAACGACCGGAGTGGCGAGAGGGGGACCGCCGTCGCTTCGAGGCCTCTCGGCGACGAGGTTCAGGGGGTGAGTGATGGGAGACCTTGGGTGGGGTCCCCCTTGGTGAGACTGGACTGTCCCCGCACCCCTTCATCGGGCGCAGGGGGTTGAGGTGCAGCAGCCAAACAATGTTCTTGCAGTCCCCGTACCATTGTCATCAGGTCCTGGACCTGGTGAGCCAGAACCTCAAGCCGGTCAGGCTGGCTCATTTGTGCAGGGGCGGAACACGGAGGTTGGCCTCCGATTGTTCAGCCCGCGGAATGCGCTCCGCGGCCTGGCTGGAGAAGCCTCCTGTGCTTGTGTTGTCACCATCGTCTTCCTTGCAGAATTGGTGGGGTCACAGGGAGAACTTTCGCCTTCCTCCCGTGCGGACAACCCTTCCTGGCGCGCCAATCTGATGCGGACAAATCAACAATGATGAGTGACGGGTATGCTGAGATTTATCGTGGGCTTCCAAATGGGATGGAGAAGTCATCTTCCTTCCTCGGAAACCTGCAAGAAGTCCCCAGCCGGCCTTCCCGGCGAGGACCCTCCGACGCTCAAATTAGTAAACTTGTCGCTCAGTTCTGTAGTAGTGAGAGGTAGGTTGAGAGATTGAGAGAGAAGAGAGAGATCCCCTTGCATTGAGCTCGGGTCCTCCTCTTATACCTGTCTGGGGGGTTCCGTTTACCTCGTTCCGTTGGAACCGTCGAATCTTCCTCGTTGGGATAAGTTTCTTTGAACGGCGAGTGGTTAAGCTGTTGCTGGATGAGGGCCGCTTGTAGCGGTAACTGCCGAGCGTAGTAGCACTTGCCCGTGATTTCAGTGAGTGAGGTACATGGCAATAGACTCGAATCTCGGGATCTGTTGCCTGAGGCGGGTCATTGTGCATGCGAGAAAGGCACCAAGTTAGGGCCGGAGCCGTTACTGGAGGCCGGAGCTGGAGGCCGGAGCCAAAGGCCGGAGCTGGAGGCGGAGCCGAAGGCCAAAGGGAGGCCAGAGCCAAAGGCCGGAGCTGGAGGCCGGAGCCAAAGGCCAGAGCTGGAGGTCGTCGCTGGAGGCCGGAGCCAAAGGCCGGAGCTGGAGGCCGGAGCCAAAGGCCGGAGCTGGAGGCCTTCACTGGAGCGGAGCCGAAGGCCGGAGCTGGAGGCCGGAGCCAAGGGCCGTCGCTGGAGGCCGGAGCCAAGATTCTATTTCTGGGTTTTGATGTCACATCATTATTTCTGAAAATCATGCAAAAGATTATAATACCACCCAGAGGAGACGGTCAGCCATATCAGATGGAATGGCTATGATGATTACTTTTATTGTCAGGAAACTAGTAGTAATAATAATAATAATTTAATTTTAATAAAAAATAAATTCCTATCGCATACTAGCGTATCTTGCTTGTCAATAAATAAATAATGCATCCATAATGGTTGTGTGTGTGTGTGTGTATTAAATAGTAAATAATCTAGAATCATGCCATTAACATCACAAAAAGCTTATACTTGCTGTGTGCTCGTGTATCATGCTAGATTCTTTGAAGCAGATCATTTAAAAAAAACAAAAAAAAGGCGATGAAGTTACATTCCTACAATATTGTTTCACAAGGATCAGCTGTAACTAGCCAGAGTAACATAGAATAAAATTCAAAGAAGAGTTGAAAATCTTTCTTTTTGTTGCTATCAAATTGACCATAAAATCAGCCACCTGACTTGCTTCTTTGAACACATATTGGCATGACAAAATTGTCTCAAAGCCCTGAAAATAATTGAAACAATCATCTTTGTTTCGGATTTAAGAAACCACCACTATCGAATAATGTTTAACTATTGAAAGTGAGATATAGTCATTCGGAATTTATACCATGCTCTAGTTAATTCATCATAACAATAGATTTAGTTGACAAATAAATGGCTAATGTCACTACAGTAAAAATTAGGTGTAGCAACCCTTTTTTGCCGACGCACAGGGTGAGCGTGGGGAATTCACGCAGCATACCGACGCTTTAAAAAGCGTCGGCAGGCTTTAACCTATTATTATCGAGTGCCCCCCCCCCCCCCCCAACGGCAGTGCCCTAGCCCGATCGAGTGCCTCCCCCCGGCAGTGCCCTAGCCCGATCGAGCTCCCGATCGAGTTCCTCCCTCCTTCCGATCAAGTGCCCTAACCCCCCTCCCCCGAGCTCCCGATCAGTGCCTCCTTCCCAGGAGGAACCGACACCTCAAGGCCGGTCTCCTCCGACTCAGATCTGGCAGCCTTCGTGGAGGAAAGGCTACCGGTATGGCTCCACTTGAGGGGCTTCCACGAGATCGAACCCAGCGAATATTCTCGATCGAAACTGTGGCCTGTGCCCGAGCCATCATCGTCACCGCCACCGGTCTTATCATTCTGATCTGTCAAGGGAGGTTGAGATGCGGGGGAGATCGAAACTGCGACTGACCTCTGAGCAGTCACAGGGAGGTCGTGGTGATGCATCTGCTGCCTCTTATCTGCAATCTCAAACAAAGGGTATTCTTCCCTTCGGGTCTACAAAGGCAGAGGGGGGACAGGATTCAACTGAAGAAAGAAAAAAAGATGAAATGGAGCGTAGTGGTCCTGTGAGTTCTGAGGAGGCCTCCTTTTTGCCACTACAAATTCAGTCACTGCCATGGTTGCTGGGAAGGAGGAGATGAAGCAAGCTGTTGCCAAAGACTTGAACTCACCGCAGTCATCGCCTTGTGAATGGTTTATATGTGATGATGATAGCAGCAGTACAAGATACTTTGCCATTCAGGTGAAATTCCTTTCTTTAGATATCCTTATATGCAGTATTATGCTTTCTTTAGGTGCTTGAAAATTTTTGCGGTGTTTGTTTTCTTCTTCTTCTTTGTCTGTGTGCGTGTGCATGCGTGTGTGTTGTGTGGGTCTGTGTGTCTTATACAGTGGAGCAGAGGATGTTGCATTGATAGAGTATGCTCGGTTGACTGGTCGCCCTTTCAGAGTCTTTAGCCTTGACACTGGAAGGCTGAACCCAGAGACATACAGGTTCTTCGATGCTGTTGAGAAGCATTATGGCATTCACATTGAATACATGTTCCCAGATGCAGTGGAGGTGCAGGCCCTTGTGAGGACCAAGGGTTTGTTCTCTTTCTTTGAGGACGGGCACCAGGAATGCTGCAGAGTGAGGAAAGTAAGACCCTTGAGGAGGGCCCTCAAGGGTCTTAGGGCTTGGATCACGGGGCAGAGGAAGGATCAATCACCGGGCACTAGAGCTCATATCCCTGTCGTTCAGGTATCTATCTAAAATTTTCAGTCATCTAACAAGACATGACAAGAGAATATAATGCATGATGCCCAGCTATTCTCTATATGTGGTGCTGACTGCTGAAGTTATTGAATTGGGCATGCAGGCAGATCCTTCTTTTGAAGGGATGGATGGTGGAATTGGTAGCTTGATAAAGTGGAATCCAGTTGCTAACGTGGAAGGCAAAGATATATGGAATTTTCTTAGGACCATGAGTGTTCCTGTGAACTCCTTGCATTCACAGGTATAGATAAATGTAATTTAATAGTATATAATTGTGGTTGTTCTGCTGGTTCTCTCTAGATGATGCTTATGTTTCTCATCTGCTCTGAATCCAGGGGTATGTGTCTATTGGTTGTGAACCCTGCACTAGACCTGTCTTGCCTGGACAGCATGAGAGAGAAGGAAGGTGGTGGTGGGAGGATGCAAAGGCCAAGGAGTGCGGACTCCATAAGGGTAACATCGCACAAGAAGAGTCGCAAAAATCAGGCACTAATGGAAATGGGGCTGCAACTACGGACTCCATAGATGACATACCAGACATCTTTGAGAACCAGGCCATTGTTAACCTTAGCAGGCCAGGAATGGAGAACTTGCTGAGGCTAGAAAATCTTAGCGAGCCTTGGCTGGTTGTTCTCTATGCTCCTTGGTGCCCCTTTTGCCAGGTAACAAGCAGGGTTGTTTTGGCATCTTTAATTGATCTAGAAGGTCTATAAATGCCAGGTTCCTGATTTGCAGGAACAAATGCTCTGTGAGGCCAATAAAAGTTTAAAAACAAATGTTTGTTTTTCTTAGATGTTAAGGAATAATGGAGGGCGGTTGTTCTTATTTGCATGCCTTTGCTTTATGGACTGTTGTTTGCTTGCAATGAATGCTTCATGGATTTTTAGTGGAGATTCTTATTTAGTCTATATAACGATGCTTTTCGGGGGATAAGATCGGCCTTTTTATCTCAGCATCACACTTTTGATAATAACGTTGTTCAAGTGCTTATCCAAAGGAGAAGCTGGTTGATACTAATGGTGCAGGTATTTTCTTCTGTCTTGGGTAGCAAACCATGGTTGTTATTGAAAAGGAATGTGAATATCATGTTTGATACAAGCATGAGCCCTTTTTTTATTTGCATGACATGATTGTTTTATGACCATCCCTATTTAAGATCGCTAACATGACTAATGCTGCTTTATCTGTTCCCTTTTGTCCTGTCTAGTTTTTGGGTTTAATAGTTTGTTTTCTAATCTCTTTTATGTGAAAATGCTGGTAGGTGATGCATTTGTTGGAGGATTTCTGTCTCAATTGGTCCAGGAGAAGAGTATAGAGGACTGCGTAAGGGCTGGGTGCTATGCAGCAAATGTTATAATACAAAGGTCAGGCTGCACTTACCCAGAGAAGCCTGATTTTAAGTAGGCCCTCTTTGACTATTCATAGATGAGCGTATGCCTGAGGCAAACCATCCTACTCTTTCTTTTCACAGCCTGTTATCATTTTTGCTTTGTTCTGTGAGGCTTCTTGATTGTGTACCAGTATATTCTTATTTGCCGTCAAGGGATGGCCATGGGAGCATGCTTTGAATCATTGAAACATTAGATTTTTATAGTACAGGCATAATGCCCTAAAGATAAGTAAGTATGTCATTTGTTCCAGCAAACATCTTTCTCAATGCATTATTGTACTCTTAAAGCAATAATTGAAATTCACATTGAGTCTCTGGTCATATTGATGGTTCACTGCTAAGAAATCAAGTTGACTCGAAGCATGGCCTTTGTGGAAATACTTAAGGCATTTTATATAGGACATTTCATTTCCAACTTTTCTTTTCTTTTCTTTTTTGCCCCCTTCTTTTTCATTTGTAGGATGGTTAGATGGTTCAAGTCATTTGAAGTTTATTGTACATTTCAATGGTTTGATACAAGGCAGTATAAATACCAACTTGAGTTTTATAACCATCCTTTGGATGGTAGATGGCTTGAATCAAAAGAGAACTTGTCGCTATCTATCTGGCGCAACCTGGTGTACAAATACAATGATAGTTATTAGGTTTTTTTCTTCGAGTAGTCTGGAAATTGTCCAAAGGGTGAACTGTTTTTGCTTCAACCGTGGCACCCCTGTTGTTATGCTTGATAAGCATTTCTTGCTGTAAATCTTTCTGCTTGATAAGCATTTCTCCTTTGGATAAGCATTAGTAAAAAGACACATGATTTTTCTATAAATTATCTTTCTCTGTGTTTATTTTCTCTATTACAAGCCTTTGTAATTACTGTGCCAGACACAGTATGCCACAAAATGTTGGACAACATGCCTTCTTTTATTGAACATTGCAAGAGATATATGATGCTGTAGAGCTTATTCATAATTCGTGACAATATTTGCCAAGTAGCAAGTCTTTAATCAGTAATCATTTATTATTATGTATGCATGTTTGAAGTTTATCAGTAGCAAACTTCCCCATGGGGTGTTGCACCCTCTGAATATCTTCAAAATGTCTCTTCACCTGCTTGATAAGCATTTCTTGCTGTAAATCTTTCTGAGTGATCCAATTTCTCACGTTCGCACCGGAATCTTCTCCCTCCTCCTGCTTTAGGTAACCAAGTTGTTCAAGTGCTTATCTCACAGGTTTGAGCATTAATTTATTGTTAAATTGTTGTATTGCATCCATTTCTTTTGCACGAACTCACTTAGAGAAACAGAAATCATGAACTAAAATGCTGGCAAAGGGGAGGAAGTGCTACAGAAGAAGCATTTGACTTTCGTGCTTTGCTTTTGTTTTTCATTTGTGTGCATGTTGTAGCTGACAGAATATAGGCAGCATGGAAATTAATTATTCCTGCAGCTAGACTTGATTTTACTTTTGATTACTTGAAAGGAACTGGAATCTAGCAAGTTAGGCACATTTCTAGTAATTAACAAAACCTTAATCTCAAATTAGTTGGGCCTAATCAGATTACCAACCCCAAGCATCATGCACCATTAGGTTCCAGCACCCCAGTAAATTTTCCTGAAAGGCCTGATCAGCAAGAATGCCAATACTACATGAAAACTGGGAGCTGCAAATATGGAACATCTTGCAAGTACCATCACCCCAAAGAGAGGAACCAGGTAGCTATGTGCACAGTTGGACCCCTTGGGCTTCCTCTAAGACCAGTAAGTTAGATTCTTATTTTTTATTTTTCCATTACTTTTTCCAACATCATTATCTACCGGACTGCAAATATCTGACTATTCTTTTCTTGTTCTCATGGCTTGACCACAATTCCACAAAGGGCCAGACTGTGTGCACCTTTTACACTATGTATGGAATCTGCAAGTATGGTTCAACTTGCAAATTTGATCACCCATTCATGGGTTACTATAACTATACCTTGCCTGCGTTCTCTGTTCCGGACCCTTCTGTTCTCTTTCCCTACTTAAGGAATCCAGAAGCCATGTGGATATCAGCAGAAGATTCACCCTCCAAAGCAGGGAGGTTGCCTGATCAGCATGAGAAATCTGAGACAAGTGATGAACCTCAAGTCTCGAATGACCATAATCATGGCAATCCTTCAACACAAACATCTCCATCACATACTGCTCCTCGTTCAGAGTCCCTGGAAAAATGATTAACATTTTCTTCTTACATTTGTATCAGTTCCTTCAATAGAAATTTTGCTATAAATTATCTTTCTCTGTGTTTATTTTCTCTATTACAAGCCTTTGTAATTACTGTTCCAGACACAGTACGCCACAAAATGTTGGACAACATGCCTTCTTTTATTGAACATTGCAAGAGATATATGATGCGGTAGATGTTCTGTGGTACCTAGTGCATTTTAAACGATATTTGCTTGTTCATTTCAATAAATAATCACAGGTTTGAGCATTAATTTATTGTTAAATTGTTGTATTGCATCCATTTCTTTTGCACGAACTCACTTAGAGAAACAGAAATCATGAACTAAAATGCTGGCAGAGGGGAGGAAAAGCTACAGAAGAAGCATTTGACTTTCATGCTTTGCTTTTGTTTTTCATTTTGTCTTATCAAAATGTGTATGTAGAACTGATAAAAGAATGAAAAACTAGAAATGAAGTCGTTTAGTACATAAGCTATTTGGAAATGCTAAATATGGACTGTAAAGAGTAGAGAAGGCAGTTGATAACTGGGTTGTCTCCCCTATTAGTAATATCCAATCATGTGATGTTGGATAAGCAATTGCATAAATATATTCAACATCTGGTTAGGTCTGTAGACTATAGTCTAAATAAGTTGTTAAGACTAGTCAACCGAGGATCAAAGGTAATGCATATCTATTTTTTTCTTCATTTAGCAGTAACTACAACCAGTATAACAGAAAGTGTGTGTTATCAAATTTATCTTCTCTTATACTATCCCAAGTTAGACTTGCACCAAATTTTCTGACAATAACATGAAAAACTAGTTTTGATTGTGATGCATGTAGAACCAAACAGCAGAGTTCTTAACTTTTCTACTGTTATCTGTTTTGTGGGAAGGTTCTGATGGCTGACTGCCTCACAAATGCCTCTGATTTTGACTATGATGATGACAATGATTTTGATGAGGATGATGATATTGATTCCAATGATGACGACGACGTTGATGACATGGATGACTATGATGACGATGACATGGATGATGATGACGACGACGATGATGGCTGTAGTGATGGCTGTGATGATGGTGTTGATGGTACTGCATCTTCCACTAGGAGTTCCAGCAAAAGAAAAGAGGGGGCTTTCCCAATATATCTTCCCCTTTGATTTGATGCCTCAGATTTGCAAAGGCAGCGATCCAGTTCAAGCCAGAGTTGGCTGCATCTTATAATGAACCAACCATATAAGCAGTGATGATTCCTCAGAGCACTCAGAAGATACCTATCCTCGGTAATTGTATAGTCAGCTAAGTTGTGTTGCTTCCAACGAGAACTGTACAATACAAATACACACACTCCTGAATAAATTATGCTAGTTTGGTGTTTTTGATGAGCAAAGATATTGATTTTTTTTTTCTGAATTATGTTAGAACCAATTATATGTTATTTATGTTGAACTTTTGCTACTTCTGGATGCTGCTACTGTTTTATATTTTGCGCATTGATACAAATATCAATCCTATTCTGAATATCAATCCAATTCTTTTTCTTTTTTGGCCTTGTAATTGTGGGATAAGACTTTGCTGTATGAAGGTCTAGAAGTTAAGTTAATGAGATAACAGTTGCTAATACAAAGACAATAATTTTGATTTCATGTACTAAGGAAGTTCTCTACATTGTGTGGCATGAGAGGAATATATACAATAATTTTATTCGATCAGCCTGCATGCGATGATTGTAATCTGGGTATCATGAATTTCGATATGATAATGGAACCATTAACAATAATAGAAGAATTCAGAACACACATTTATACAATAGCACTAGACTTTCTATGTTAACATCACACCCTTCCATACTTTATAGAAAACATGAACACAAATCCATCTTGAATCAAATATTAGAGATTTGGAATTACATAATCATCTCAACTCCTAAATTTCATACCAATTATGAACATGATGTTAGCACTATTAGAGGTTTTTTTTTTTCCAAAACAAAAGAGAAAGAACAATGAATGCTATACATGACAAAAACATTTTAGCATGAATTAAAATTGTTCACAGATCAAACTTCATCATGTTAAATTTACTGTGCTAGCCGGTTATCAGTTTTGTGTAGGGATTAGTGTCTGTGTGACATCCATACCAGCCAATAAATATTAAATCTGAGTCAATATTTATCACTCCAATAAACATGGTACATCCTAATTCATAATGATACAAGCTCATGCCCTGCTTCACCCTTCTGAATATCAGCGAATGACCATCTCAAACAGCTTTATTTCTAAGGCAGTTTAGAGCTTTTCTCAATTGGATTTATAACCTCATGTTGGGAGGCCCTAGGAATTGATCTATCAATTTAATGCAGTAACAGTACAAAATGCCATTCCTACTGAAGGTTTCCTCTGATCTCATTGCAAGCTTTCCCAACCCATTTCTCACAGTATTCATCCATGTTAACTTTGACCTTTAAAATGTTATTTGCACAGCTGGTTATATGTCCAGGGTGTCTTCATCTAGGAAAGCCCCTGAACACACTTTCCAATTTGCTTTTTGGATGATTAAACCAAAAGAAATGCCAAAGTATTGGCACATTCCAAGAATCAGGCATCACCCTGAACACACTTTCCAATTTTCTTTTTGGATGATTAAACGAAAAGAAATGCCAAAGTATTGGCACATTCCAAGAATCAGGCATCACTCATTGGACTGGTTTAGGCAAGAAGTTGCTGAACAATGAATCCATCTTAACCCAAGTGTAACTTCCTAATGGGAATAAATCATTTAGAGCATACTAATGTGCATGCATGTGCTTTTTTCTACTGGCAGATGCTGTATGATCTTGTAAAAGAGGCAGTCCATGCTTGCCATTGGTTAACATTATATTTGGCTAATAAGATAATACTCTTTTTTTCCCCTGTTAATAGGTTCTTTATTCTGTTTCTTTCTTCTTTTCCTTTTTAAAATTTTTGCAGTAACCATATTATTTTATGATGATTCTGCTTTTCCCATACCTCTTGTTCATTGAGTTTTGTGGCTTTCTACAGGTTTCAAGAGCTATCTCTTTACAAAACCTGAATATTGGCGGTACATTTATTACTGATGAATCTTTATATGCAATTGCAAATAGTTGTCTGCAGTTGAAAGTAAGTTTCTCAATCTGTTGCAATATGAGATCCAGCTATTATTTGGCATTCCATTATGATGATGATGCTCAAATGGTGCATTTGCTTAATTTAGGAATAGAGAAACATTTTGTTATTGGTTTTGAGGTGAAAGAAATTCTTCATGCACTGGCATATCATGTGTAACTTCTTGTCTTGATCGAGTAGGCTTCTAATATTGGGTGTGCTTGTTCTTCCATCAGTCAACAGCTAAATATTATTTTCTAAGCTTTTGTTACGTATGTTGGGTAACTTCAGTCAACCCTCCTAAATTTCTCCAACCTTAGTTCCATTGGCCTCCTCTGAATCTTGTCCACCAAGGCCTTTCACTTGATCTATAAAGTTCAGATCATGCTTGATTCTTGAACATAAAACTCACTGGTACTGCATAAGGTATGCTTGTGAATTTGTGGGTTTTTTTCTCTTTTAAACATTGCCATCCCTTTTAAATTATTCAAGAGCTCGTTCTCAAATAGAAAAAGAGCGTGGTAATCTTTTAAAAGCCCTTGGCACCCAGGTCTGGCAATCGTTCCCTATCCCAGTATATCCATATGCTGTTATCCAACTAATCTAGCTCTGAACATAGGTATGAGGAATTGAAAGGTTATTGAATGCAAAAAACTTGTGTAGCTAGAATCAGAATCCAGAAACTTCTATATTCCTTGTGAAAATGGATGTTTTGTAGTCCATTTGCATAAGTTGAATCATACAGCTTGTGCAGCGCTCAAGTAAATTGATTATGATATTATTAGACAATTGTAACTTATGTTTTAACTATTTTATGTTTTGTTTTTTTTCCTTTTATAGAAAATGTGCTATGGATGTCTTTTTCTTCCCTCTCAAAACATAGTTCCCTGTTAAAACATCATCCATGTTGTGCTAAAAGATGATCTGCGTTCTCTCTATTGTTACAATACACTTATTCCTTTGTGAGTTTAACTTCATAGAAAAATGAAACGTGACTTCAGCTTAAATGATTTATGAAAACCTCTTCATTTATTTAAGTGTGTTATGCAGAACTGCAGAAACTTCCTTTTCTTGTCTTCTTCTCATAGTCACTTCAACTGTAGCTTCTTTTATTTCATCTATTCTGAATTACTCATCCAATATACTACTCTATGACCAAAACTCTGTTTCTCTTTTAAATTCGCCACCTAAAAATATTCCCTAAAACAGAATATCCCTATCCATCCAAACAACCAGCTGATCATACATCTTCCTTATCCAAAAACTCTATTCTTCCCGTGCAATATAGAACTCCATAGATAATGAAACATGCCTTCAGCTTAAATGATTTATGAAAACCTCTTCATTTAGTTAAGTGTATTATATAGAACTGCAACTTTTGTTGTACTATTGCCAATCAATACGAATTTGGAAAATAACAAAGAGGCCCACCTCTTATATCTTGTACTTTTGTTGCAAACTGCATCTTAATAGGCTGCATATGGCATGGATCACTTCCATAATATTTCATCCACGTAAAGTAAAAGAATGGCCGAACTACTAGGTGAGGCTTGGACAGTATTGTGTGATTAAGGTCAAATGTTCTACATTTTATATTGGGTCATGGTCCCACCAACGCAAGGAGACGCCCCAGTGGCTCTCTTTGGTTTCACAAATTCTTGAATTTTTTGTAATTATTTAAATTGCAATATGTAAAAGATAAGAACGCTTAACTTGTAAAGCATGTTAAACACATTGGAATAGTATCCATTAAAAATACAGTGATCAAATAAAAAGTGCAATGATCAAAGAAATTGTGTTCTTTTAGTTTTAATTAGAACCTTGCAATCCAGATGTTATATTGCTTTGACCAAATGTGTGTTATTTTAAAAAGTGATGATTTTAAAATAAATATTAGTTTTATATTTAATATTTTATTTTTTTATATTTTGCTTTTGTCTGATGATTCATTTGAGACAAATTTTATATTTTATTTTTTTTTAGGGGGGGGGGGGGTGCGTGGGCGGGTGGGGCGTGGTGGTGGGTTGGGGGGTTTTTTGTTTTTTTTTAGAGAGGGGGGGGGGGGGGGTGTGGTAGTTTGGGCTGGGCGCGTGGGTTGGGGGGGGGGGGGGTGTGGCGGGGTGGGCTGGGCGCGTGGGTGGGTTTTTGGTGGGGGGGGGGGGGGGGGGGGGGGGGGGNGGCTTAGTCGAATAATCTCTCCATCGCTCTGACACGGTTAAGACGTCCTATTATACCTTGACGGAGGCAAACAACCTTCTGTTATTCGACAGTAAAGGTATGTCATGAACTGTTTTTCCCTACCAAAATACCTACCTCAATAAACGGGATCATGCCTACCTCATGAGTCCATAGGACCGCCCAGGTTCCTCTTTACTCAATCATGGATATATGCTATCTCCGCTGAGGACCGAACACTGGCCTTAACAAGAACTAAGCGCGATGGCACTGCCGAAATATGCTACAGCATAAAAAACGTAACATGGGAGTAACAACTCTCAGCATAGAAGAGGCAGGAGCCAAAGAAAGAAGGAATGAAAACTTTCTTTATTTCCTCATCCAAAGAAAAGTTACTATCTCCTACGAGGAGTTATAAGTGCATCAAAGCACAGGAAATAAAAACGAGTACATAGCTCGGCTGAACTGCCTCAGTCAGCTCCAGTTAATAATGATGCTTCGACATCCACTGAAAAGATCAGGTGACCAGTCAGCTCGCCCTGATAGATAGCAAGGTCGGCTTCCCACGGGTCCTCTGGATGAACTAAGGGATCCAAAGAGAGGCACAGACCCGTGGATGCATATGCTGAGGAAGCTTCCCCTGGGTGGGATGATGGGCTGCAGGCCGCTGCCCGATTGAGAGAGCTAGGGGACCATCAGCCCCACACTGCTCAACTCCCTCTCCACACGGTGAAGGATTCCCCTCAGAGAAGAGCGAGAATCCAGCCCGAGGGAGAAGGAAGTCCGTGCATACTACGGGGTGCCTGTGCACTTCCTACCCTGCGACCCCCGCAGCCAAACCACAAAGGACACAGGAAGCGCATATGTGCGCTCTCCGTGTGATCTCTGCGGACCTCCTGTGCGCTCTCCATGTGATCTCCGGAGCTCCTCCCTGAGGACGAGCCGCTCTTTAGCAACTCCTTCATCACCCCAACTATCCGGGGGAAGACGATTTGCAAAAGGAACACTGGTCCCTCCGCTCTAAGCCTCGGGGATACAGGCATCACAGAACTTTCACAGTTTGCAGAGAAGAAACTTTGGGGATGGCCTAACACGGCCCCTTCCTCCCCTTTTTATAGGCAAATGAACCGGGAGCAGAGTTGAAGCAAAAAGCCCCGAGATTCAAAATGCCCAATCCATGCTGCCATGTGGCCTCCCAGGATGAAAAGAGCGCCCTTCTATGCGCGCCAAATGCATCGCTCAGTCCATGATGTACGCTAGAGGATCTCCTCTGATCCGGATCATGGGTCATAATTGCAGAAAATCGCCGCTGATCTCAAAGATACGGGCAGACCTGGAAATCACCCGGTGAAAATGACACCCTCCAATGGAGAGCGAGCGCCTGCGTCGTACGTTGAAAACCCGCGTTGGAAAGGATCGACGAGATAAATGCCCTGGAAACTACCGAGGCAACCTTTCGTAGGTTGCAGAGCCGTATCAGCCATTTCGGCAAAAAGAAAGGTCGATTCACCTTGGAAAAGATAAGGTGCTGATAGAATAATAAAAGTGCAGAAGCCAAGTACTCCTCAGTGAGGGCATCTCGATATTCTTCGCTCTGACCCAGTTGACTGTTATGCCTCAGCATAAACCGAGACATTGTCTTGCACTCTAACTCAAGGCCAAAACTGCCTCTACACTTCGGACTAAACCGAAGAGCCTCCTTTCAGTTGACATAACCGAATGTTATCTTATACTCTGGCCCAGTCTAAGGTAACTACTTCAATGGTAACGAGACACGTTGTAAGCCCCGGCCTACACCCGGAGTGCATGAGCCCGGTCAGGGTCGGAGTGCACATCTAATGAATATAAACCCGACCTATACCCAGAATGTAAGCGTCAGATAAGGTTGGAGTGCACGTCCTAGGGATACAAGCCCCGGCTAAGACCGGAGTGCATCTTTTGTCAAGAACCTCGACGAAAACCAAGCGATATGCAGCGTAAGACTCGGACGGTAAAGGAGAACATTTCAAAAATGGCAAACACAAAAGCTACAGAAATTTTCTCTTCTTCATTATAGAAAAGGTGACAGAAAAGAAAAATACATCGGCCCTCACAGGGGCTTGTTATTTCCTCCAAGCACCGCTGAGCTCTCCCCCTGCCGTGGAGCCTGCTCACCCAACTGTTGCTGGAGGGACGCCACCTGCCTCTCCAGCCGCCTATTGGCTTTGCGAAGAAGCTCGATCTCCCTTGTAGAAATGGCCAGATACTGCTCGGCCGCCTTCATAATCTGTTCGCGGCCTGCGAACAGCGAAGCCAGGACCTCTCCGTCAACTGTTACCATGGTGCGACTCCGGCACAACCCCTGCGGCCGTCAGCACCACTCCTGGCCTTCCAGTTGATCGTCCCCCACTTCCGGAAGCCATTTCAGTGTTGAAAGCCTTGGAAGGTCAGCTGAGGATATGGCTAATGACACACTCCTCCCCCCTTTTTAAAAGTCCCCCCGGCGGGCATGCCGATCACCAAGGCCGCTAACCCAAACGTTACGGTTGCGGACATGCCGCATGTCACCACCTTAGTGGGCGTTGCGGGAGACGAAGAGTTCTGCTCCCCAAGGCTCATTAATAATCCCATGACGCTCAAGGTACACCCACGTCTCGCCCTGGATAAGCCGAGTTATCCTAGGCCCGACCAGGATGCTTTTGTAATTCCTGGTCCTTTCCAGTCGACCTGCCAAATCTCTCGGTTATGGCCGAGTTATCGCGTCTCACGACTTCAAACGAGCGATTGCATTACCCGGCACTAAGCCAAGTCATCATATCTCTCGGCTCACCGGAGCAATCCCCATGCCTCAGCCTCAGCCGAGGCATTTACTAAAATCCGATCTAAATCGGCCGATGGGCACGAGCAGGTCATAACGTGTTCACAATCAAGAAAAGCATGAGACAAAAGGCTGGCTAAAAAGACAACCAAATAGAGACAAAGGCTCATTCATTGAAAGCTTCAACCGAGTTACCAATGGAAAATCAAAAAATATACAAACGACCCTTAAGAGTCAGGATTGGGAACGGCCTCAACGGCCTTCACGGCTTCCTCGGCGACGTTCGAGGGAGCTCGGCTTGTCTGCCCACTTCAAATCTTCATCTCCTCGAAAATAGGCTGCGAGGGCCCTTCAGGAACTACAACCTCACTGGGACCCAGAATAGAGTCAAATCGGTGTCTGAAACATTGATATATTCGTCTTCCTCAGCCCCTGAGGAACAGGCCTCTAAGGGTTCGACATCTAAAAAGGAAAGGTCCCATTCCGGATGCTCCCGAGATATCTTAGTTCGGACCTCCTCCACGCCAAGCTGGAAGGCCTCGGCACAGGTCGCATCATCTACACCCCGGAGCAAGCCCATTTGCTCCTCGATTTCAGTGACCCGCTTCTCAAGCTCCGAGCTCTTTCCTCTACTCGAGGCCAGTTCCTCTTGCAGGATCTTCACTTGGTTTTGGCCCTCCAATTTCGCCCTCTCCATTGCAAACACAGGATTAGCTAATGCAACAGCGAATTAATAGGAAAGGTCTAAAGGACAGGACCGAACCTCCTCCTCCTGCCTGGCTAACATCCCGGTCAACTCCTCGGCCTTGCCAAAGGCCCTCAATTTGTCAACTTGAACCTGCTCGATTCTGCTCCTGAGGCTATCAATCCTCGTTTGCTTATTATCAGCTTCTTCCCAGGCCCGGGAGAGCTGGCATCGAGCTGGTTTAATCTCTCTTGGTGCCATTTAATCCGGTTGTCCTTGGCTGCGACGCATTGGTTAAGTTCCAAACCTTCTCCTCCAACTTGCCAAGCATCCTGCTCAAGCGTTGCTTCTCCTAGGCAGTTTCCCACACCAGCATGTCTCGACTTTCATTGAACCGTTTCTGAGCGGACTCCATTTCTTTAGCATGCCGAGATTCGATCTGCGATAGCTTCGAGCATGCCTCATCAAATCTCGCCTGGAGCCCGCGCGACTCCTCAGCTTCGAGCTTAAATCTGGATGCGTCATTGAGGGCGGCCCGATACAACCCCCTCACCTTCTCTAACTCCTTGTTAATAGTGTAGGATATGCTCGAATTTGTCAGATGCCACTGCTCGCAATCGAAGCTCGGAACTGACCCTCTTGGCCTGGACGCTGGCCCCTATCGCCAGACTCAAACGCCAGCACAACACTCATGTGATCAGAGCATTCTACGGAACAAAAAACAAATGAGAAAATGTAATCAAGCTAACTAGAAAGCACCCCTACTCTGGAATGGCAACTCACCCAGGAGGCGTAAGACCTGGCTAACTTCATGAGGGTGGGATTGTCGATATCGAGGAGAAGGTAAACATCCTTCGCCACGTTCCGCTGACCAAATACGGCATCGATGAGATCTAAGTCCACAAACTCGTTCGTTGAGGGACCGACGCTTGGGAACAATGCCGACTTCATCAAAGCCGAAAATGCCTCCTCAATGACTGGGTCCGAACTACCAGGCTGCCCATCCGAGGAGCCTGACTGAACAATCTCAGACTGAGGAACTTTCAATCTCCTGGCCTCTTCCAGTAAAAGTCTGGCATGAGATTCATCAGATAGCTCGGCCAGCCCTGGTCCCAATGTCCCCGAGGTCTTAGCAGGGAAAGCTTCAGCTAGAAGGTCATCATTCTGTCCTTTTTCTTCACCCAAAAGCGCCTCTTCAATTACTGGCGCCTGCTCCTCCTCCGCAGATTCCATCAAGGCCTTGACTTGTTCATTGGCTCCCCTAATCTCCTCAAGTGGTAACTCTCCGACAAGCAACTCTTCTCGAACCTCCATTGCCTGTGGCACAACATCATCACCCTCTAACCTGTCCGAGGGAGGCCCCTCAACAGCAGATTCCCCCTGAGCCTCAAACGGAGCCCCCTCCGGGCTATTTCCACTACCGGAGGACAGGGGATCTAGGCGATCCTCTCTGAGTCCTCCTCCGTCCTATGCTCTCCCCTCACAACTATTGCCTTTTCCCCCAGCGGGGAAGGTCTCTCTTCCGTGGCTGGCACTCCTGCGTCCCCTTTTTTGATGGTGAGGAGCGCAAGCTGGCCTTGACTCGCCCAACCTCCGGCGAGCGCTCTTCAGAAAAATAGACTTTCTTCTCAAGCTTGCGCCTCTCCACGCTGCTGACTTCTCTTGGGTGCTTGCCCAACTCCTTTCTTATGCGGCTTGCCAACTCTGATTTCTTGGCTGCAGGCACGGGTAGTAACCAATCAAGCCTAGATACATTCATTCAAAGAAAAGAAAACATGGAAAGGGGGGAAGAGCTTACCCTGCCTGTCGATGGGGCTAAGCCCAGCAGCGCAAAGGGCCTCCTCTGATAATAAGACGGTAGTCAAAACACTCGACCGCTAGTGAGGGTCCCCAGATCCTCCCTCTCCCGCTTGGATAAGGCCGTATGCGCCTCCATGTCCCTAACTGGGTTTCCCTACCCTTACGGAAAATCGAACCAATGTTCCCATCAGCGATGAAGAACCGAACATTCCATCCCTTTATGGACGACGGCTTATCCATGATCGTCTTGAATGACTTCCGAGGTCCGATATAGGACCACTCTAATTTCCTTCCGGGCAACAGATGGTGACAAACACGGAATATGAAAGAGTTGCTGTTACCTTTACTTGGCTACACATCGAAATAAACCCGATGATACTCCGCCAGCTGTTGGGAGCAACCATCATCGGACAGATGTTATAAAACTTCATAATCTCCTTCACCAGGGGATAGAGAGGAAACCGGAAGCCCGCCTTCAGACTATCTTATAAAGGAAGACCCCATGCTCTAGTTCCTGCGAAACCCTACGTTCGGGCCTTGGCAATCACAGGAGGATATCCGAGGGGATACCGTATTTTAGACGGAGTTTCCCTAACTCCTCCATAGTAATTTTTGAGACCATATCACTGGGACTCATCATTCTGCTCGCTGGAAGGAACACCAGGCAAAATTGCAAAGAAGACAGGAGAACAAACTCCGAGAGGAAACGGAAGAATGCTGCGAATGGGAATAGCGTTACTTCGACTTTGCTTCCTCTCAAAGGAAACCGCCTCAGGAGAAGATAAGGCACCCCAACAAGGCATATGGATCCGCCGCTGTAAACGCCATGGAAATCAGGATTTGCTACGTGGCAACTCCCTGACCGTTGCCCCAAAGGAGCCTTACCCATAAGGGCACAGCGGCCGCACGGCATTGAATAGGGCATCATTGCGCAGGCTGTCAAATCCGGATACCACCGTTCAAATCGTGCCACCTGGAATTATACTCCCTATGTTCGAACCTGCGCTTCGAACTAGGGAGTGGGGGGCATGTGTTGAGGGGTAAAATCTCCGCGTATCAATAATCATGCACACGGCTAAGGCTAGCCTTGTTTCATACTCGCTGTGCGACTTTCGCCAGAGATAAGTCAGCCTCGGTAGGTCGGAGCGCCCTAGCCCCCACCGAGCCAAGAGTTCCCAAGGCGCGAGCTATTGTCTATCGTCTCTCAGCCCCTCGAGCCGAGCTATCATCTCTCGGTCCCCTTGGCCGAGCTGTCGTCTCTCGGTCCCCTTGGCTGAGCTATCGTCTCTCGGTCCCTTCGGCTGAGTTATCGTCCATCGTCTCTTGGCCCTAACCAAGCCATCACATCATCCGGCCTTTCTAGCCAATCTTTTCTATCACTCGGTCCAGCTCGAGCGATACCTGCACCTCTGCGGAATTCGACGCGGGAAGGCTTAAAATAGTGACATTCCAAACAGGAATCATGTCTGAAAGTGGCCTAGAGCCCTGGGGCCTATGCCCTCACCAAATCTTGAGATGTCAACAAGCTCTCCCAACCGTCGATCCACTAAGTAACCCGATACGAATCCTACCGATCCCATAACAAACTGGATTCTGATCTCAACGGCCTTCGGACCCACGACACTCCCAAACAAGCAGGTGATCCTCTATAAATACCACAGCCTCAGATCCCCTCAGGTACGCCATCTCTTATGTGCACACTCGCTCACTGCCTTTGTTTTCCGCCATTATCGCTCTGCTCCGAGCTCTGGGAGAGACTCTTCAACGAGAGCCTTCTCCTTATTTTTGTTGACTGTCGATCTTCATTGACTTGAGCGTCGGAGGGTCTTCCACAGAGGGCCACCCCCAATGCCTTTTGCCCGAGGACTGTCTTGCAGGTCCGCCCAGAAGGGAGCCCATCTCGAAGCCCGAGCGCGCCCAAGTCGGAGGACAAGATTTCAGCAGCAACAAGGGGGGATATCCAGAGGATATCCCCTTATTCCCCATATCAAACACAGCCTTAGGTAATATTTGATAGAAAAAATTCTATCCCTGAATAAGTATACAGGATAGAGTTTTTCCATGGGATAGGGATATCCCTTGGCTATTCCATAAATCATATCAAACACAAAAATAAAAAAATCCCTGAGATAACTTTTGCTATCCCTTTGGTTGTATTTGATTGGATGGATAAGAGAGGATATCCCCCAAAAATATTTATTAAACCCCAAACTACCCCCAACCTCCTGTCCTCCATCTTCAACCTCTTCCTCCCCCTCTTGTAGTACATAAAGAATCGTGTGCTCTTCACCTTCAACTCCTTCCGACCGTCCGACCCCACCGGCGCCGTGAAGGTCATGGCCTCCGTCAGTTGTATGTTGATCCTCGCCGGCCTCTTCCTCTTCAGCAATGAAGAAGGGGACGACGAGTCCTTGGGCCTGAACACCCTGAGTCCGGCTGCCCCTCTCTGGAACCGGGACCAGAACGGCGAGGTGGTGTGGGCGGTAGAGAAAGAGACGACGAGTCTTTGGGCCTGAACACTCTGAGTCCGACTGCCCCTCTTGGGATCGGGATCGGAACGGCGAGGTGGAGTGCGCGGCGAAGAAGAGGACAACAAGTCTTTCGGCCTGAGAGATGAAGCTGGTCGCCCCTCTTGGGAACCGAGACTGGAACAGCGAGGTGGAGCATGGTGTCCCCGAATCGGTGAGGGAATGTTGCAGAAACTGGCACATGTAGGGGTCCTACTCATTCCATACAAATGGCCGAAGAACCGTGGTTGAAGTAGAATCCTACTCGAGAACTCGCAAAATAAAATGGTGCCGTTAACAGTGAGCAAAACCACAAAGGATGGAAAGATATGAGAGGACCATTCACATAGAATTCTCCCATCGTTTTGAACCAGGCTCAAATGCTTTCATATTATTGAAAGCTTTTTATGCTACTCATCTAGCAGAAGGCTGCATCTAAAGAAGTAGAAATAAAATACAAGACAACAAAGGCCTGAAGAAAGGTTGAGAAATCAAAACTGATGGTTCATTCTAGGACTACAAAGAAATAGAATGAAATCTAATTGATTTTGGGCACACTAAGCTTCATGTTGAAGTATTTGAATATAAAGGTTTACATTTTCATGGTTGGCCATTTTGGTTATGAAATTCAAATCAGCAGGGGATTCAATAATCTGTTGTGACAAATTTATCTATTGGACTTCATTGCAAAAAGGATGGAGTGAAAAACGTGATGACTTCTAGCTTCCAGGCTTCGGAATACGAACGTCCAAGCACTTCTATAAAAGGTGGACCTTGAGATCGTTTGGGATATCAATCCACGAGTCAAAACTACTTCATTATTTAAAAATTCATAGACTTTGATTCGTGATATCAATATATGCTTATAAACTGGTAGTAGGATTACATGAACGAAAGAATCACCATCCAAAGAAAACTCCAGTCATCATGAGCCATCACAGGGGTATTACAATATACGAAAATAATATATTGGAGAAAAAAGATCTGCTAAACTCAATCAGATCCAGACCCAGTGCCCTTATACTGATTTAACTTGTGATCTGCACGGTGGCTTTTATACATCTGATGACATGCTAATGGGTGCATGAGTGACATAATCAGGAAGATCAAATGCATTAACATGTTCTCTGGCAAGTGGCAACTCCCCTTATATGGAAACTCAGGTATTCTATCAGCTTGTGGATGGCCTGAGGGATGAAGCAGCCCAGTATAAGCCAGTCATATACATTTGACTACTAGCATAAACCAAATGAAAACAAAATCTCATGACACAAATCATAGTTGCCATACCTTTGCTTTATTTGGGGCCACATAGTCATCATTACAATATGTTCCAATATAATTCCAGATACGATCCAGTGCATAGATTAACCCGTTTTTGAAAGCACAGCAGGCACAATGACCTGTTTGGTGGCAATGAAATTTCATCTTTGGCAACTTGTGGTTAAGCAACCAAGAAAACAAAAAACAAGACATAACTATATGATAAAACATTGAAGCTCTCATGGAAAACAAACTTACTTCAGAACTTAAAAGGGGCATAGATTGAGTTGGCTCAGGAAGGCACCCGAGTTAGGAAATAGTAAGAATATGCCTAACATCATGGCATTTGACTCAGATAGGGTGTCAGACATATACTTCACAACGGTTGCATTTAGAAATGCCCTCCAAGTCATGTTATCACAGCAGACACATTGAGCGTCAAAGCAAATAAGATGTCCCTATCATCATTGCCGAATTGAATTGAATAGGCTCAAAACTAATCAAAGCCCACAAGCAAAATTTTTTGAAATCATATGAGCAAGGCAACATTGGCAAGACGGTATCGGTTGGACCCGATACTTAGCAACATATTGGTATCTGGAGGGCCCATGATACATGGCAACATTGACAATATGCATATAGAATTTGCATCAAATTATATAGCTGAAAGCATTAAGTCATCACATAAAAATATCTAAGACCATAACAATGGCATAAAAATGTGTACTTATCATATAGGACAGACGAGTGCAAACAACAAGTAAAAGTTTTAACTTCATCAAATGGCAAAGAGCAAATCTAATAAGAAATCCTGAAATAAAAAGGAAGTTCCCATATAGGACCACTGACATAGCCCTCATTCCACCCGTATTCTTATTAATTGGTGGAACTTGCTGCATTAGCTGCATCCTCGCTGGAGGGTCGCTCGTCATCTCATTAGGGATTTCCCAAACTTTAGGTAGAAGGCATCATTCAAGAAAAGCTGCTTAGGCTTAATGCCATATATTGGACCTTTTGTATTCATTGTTCGGAAAGCCATCAACCAATGCCTTGCAATCATCCCACTCCCTAATGATTCCTCTTTTGCATCCAGCGAATACAATATAGAAGGGCATTATGAGGACAAGGCGACAAACAAAAGTAATCTTATTCTTTGCTGGGACCTCCGTCCCTTGTGGATAACCCTACAAAGGATAGAATGATTATAAATTATTATATCTACAATGCAATCTCCGAAATAGTAAGACAATTACGACTTCTCGAAATAATCATATTTCTAGATGTAAATTGTTGCCACATTGCATTTGCAATACAATCCCTCTTAACCTCACCCCTCCTTTATTCATTTTGACTAATGGGGTTGAAACTTAATTGCTCACTATCATCCGGAAAGTCATCGATATCATTAACATTGAAATACTTATCATTGCCTTGAGTTCGTCGGATAAAATTATGTATGATGCAGTAAGGCAAAATGATTATTTTTCGAACTTCAAACCGATAAGGCCATGGCGACCGAAGAATCTTGAATCGTTTCTTCAGGATTTCAAAAGCCTTTTCCACATAGTTACGCAGTTGTGCGTGCCAATGGTTGTAAAGATCCTTATGGTTCTCATAATTTTGTCGACTAGAAGCAAATGTATGAAAGGTTCTAAGATGATACCTAGTACTCTGATACAGTGCCAAAAATCGATCTATTTTCGCATACCCTGAGTCGACCAAGTAAAACTTACCTACAGAAATTGACACTAAGCACGCGTAAACAAACATAAAACTTTCCGACAACATAGTTATAATTTGAAAACCTTACCTTCGGGAACTTTAAATCCTCCATGATTACAGCACCACCTCAAAACTCACATGTCCACTGTCGATTCTTCCCATCCAATGCACACAAACATAAACATATAATCGAAAGATACAACAACTATTACATTCCAAGATATAGTGTTCTTTTGATTGTGAAAACGAGACTGATCCTTCTTTGGTAGAATGACCTCTATATGCTTGCCATATATAGCACCATTTGCATCCTACAATCAAGAAAATGTTTTAGCAAAGCATATGAAATGTAATTAATGGTATATATCATGGTAAATGTTCGACTGTTATCTTAAAGAATGAATAGAAATATTGATTATCTCTTATCTTCGGATGAATCGATAAATCATTTGATGGGAGTTGAATGAACTCATCCTACAAATGCAATACAACATCCATAACCTTATGGAAGTATCTAATTATCATCTCTCCTGAGTGCTGGTAGGTCTCCTGAATAATCTATTCGATTGATCATGACCTAGATATAACAAAAAGATTGCTAGTTGCTCATCAATTTTATTGTCCGACCCGATTTTAGCAACCCCATACCAATAACTTTGTCTTTGAGAATCTGAAACATCTATGTGTTCATTCTCAGATACCGGTAGCAACGGTTAGAATACCCATTCAAAATATCTTGAATAATGTTTGCACCGCTGAATTGTCAAGTATGGCATGGAACCCTTTGAGGCACAAAGTCTTTTCATCTGTTTCCATTAACTCATCCAACAATTCGATCATAATGTCATCATCAAGCAACATGCCATCCAAAGTTTGAATTAATAAATCAAATTGACAACTTTCCATATCAATTGCAAAAGATACCAACTACATATATAAGGACATAAAATGTGTATTTATCATAGGTCAACAACTACTGTACATATGCACATATAGTATGTGATAGTAATCAAACTGAAACAACTATCACTGGCACAAGAATACATTGGTACATTCAACATTAAATAAAACATGTCCATGATATTAGAATGACAGCTTACATATCCATCAAATGTTTCATTAAACTAAGCAAGCAAATAACATCATTACATATCCCAAAAATGGATTAACAACAAGTTCAAATACCTCAATGTTTATTCAAGTGGTAGTTAACAAAACTTTTCATTTGCTCTACGTCTAACATCATGAATAATTAACGAGTCTCCAAGGATTGACACAAGATGTTAGACATAACTGTAAAGTTTCTATCGCTAAATGTAAGCTAAAAAGCTTCGGTATGCATTTGTCCATGCGATACGAAGCTTCCATTTCTGCCTTCTCTAGTTTGATAGCCAACATTTTCCTTGATAGTTGAATGGCTTCTTGTAAAAACTCCAAATGCTGGGTGGATTGCCGCCTCAAATCCTTTAATATTTCAACCTTGTGTTGTAGGCATAGTATCCTGACGCGACCTTTTGCCTTGAGAGAATGCTGCACCATCAGAGACCGAATCACTAGGATTAATAGTAAGATTGTCATATTGATATTGTGGGGTTGGTGAAGGTCCAATATCATCCAGCCCATGTCTAGGGGAAGCGATAGGATCATCGGAGTCTCCTCCTCTCTCAAGATCTACATGGATCGCATCATTGTCAGTCTCATTATGTAAATTCGGTTCATTGAAATAGCGGTCATCCGAATGAGTAGATAGAGGAGGGGCACTAGTCCTAAAAATTGAAATGTTTGATGATTGAAGAGCTAAATTGCTTGTAGAGGAGTTGCATCAATGCGTGTCGCAGCCCTTACACCGGTAGCAACTTATTTTTCATACCACATGAGCATATCCTTATATGGTGCGAAAGGCTTGTTCCTACAGTGTATCAGTTCCTTATTGACCTAGTATACACCCAAATATACAATTAGTTTCAATTTATTTAAAGTAAATGCAAATCTAAGAAACATTGACTGATTTGCTTATCGAGATCACATTGTCCCATTATTCATCAGTATTGGCAGGGATTTGTCTCTTTGGATCCCAATATCAACTAGACAAAGTCGCCAAGTAATGATATCGATGAAATATTTTTCTCAAATTCTTCGTTCTATTTTGCATATTCTAAATGGTGTATTTGATTTTAGCCTTCATATTGAACCATTCAAGAACTCGAAGGAGTGTAGGCTTGGTAAATATGTTTCCGGTTGTATCACCCCTAAGAAACTTCTCCTTCAGCAATCTTAACAAGATTTTATCCTCTTCATCGGTCTAGTTAGTAACTCTAGTACGGGATGATTCTGTTTCACCGCTCTTCGAAGTGCCGGTCATGGTTCTTCTTTTGTGGGCCTAACTATTCCATGAGATACAAGAAAAGGATAATTAATGGTAAATTCAAAGCTAGATCTCCATTTTAGTTCCGAGTCAATCAGATATTCAATTAGATAAGGGAGTAATTTAGAAATAAAATAAATCTAATTAAGGGTTTTAACAGCAAACAAGCTTAGGCATACAAAGAATTAAGGATTTATTTTAGCCGGTTTGATGTACCAATCACCTACGTTGGATTGGTGAGCTGGGAAGCAACTAGATGCATGGCTAACTTGGCACTTTTCTGATCTAATTAAAAATTAAAGGAGGCCAAATTTGAACTTAGGAGCCAGGTTTTGGGTAAGAAATGCAAAAATTGTCAGTGTTTCCTTCAACTATAACAAATCTTGTGTCTTACAGGATATAGCACTACAAAGATATTTTTGTTGCAAACTGTTGGAAATCTAGTATATTTCAAAATTCAAAGCCTTTTGACTTGATAAGTCCTTTTATCTGATACGTCATTCTTAACCGGTAGGATAAGTCTTTTTATTTCAACCGGTAGATAAATCTTTTTATTTTTCTTTTTAACCAATCTTTTGACTTATACGTCTCTACGTACGTGACAAGTCTTTTATTTTTGTTTGACCTACCATTGGACGCTGATCGACCTTTGGACTGAATCGTCATTCCCGTTGGATTGATTCGTCGCTCTTGACCGGTGCTTGCTTTCTTTTATAAATATTTGAAGCAATGCCGGTGTTTAATTCATTCAAACTTTATGCTTTCTATTCCATCCTTATCCAAGATTCATTCCTCATCCTTATCCAGTCCAGAGATTCATTCTTTTGCTTCCATTCTTATCCAGAGAGAAGGAAATCATCTCGATTGTTCATCCTCTTCTGACATTGTGTGTGCACGCCTGTTAGAAGACTTTGCTGTTGTATCCTGGAGGTAGTCGTGCTCTGATCTTCTGCACCGAGATATTATCTCCGAGAGGCGCGAATCTACTCTTAAGGACAGTGCCTTGCACGCCACACATCTTCTCAAATACATTCAAATTCAAATAGATAAGATCATCCCGGGTACTATCTTTTCCTCAAACTTATCCAACAATCTTAAGAGTAGATTTGGACTCTATTATGGTTGCTGCTACTAAGTCCTTTCCCGATACATCCAAGATTGAGCAATTTATCGGTTCCCATTATAAACATTGGCAAGAGAAAATATTTTCAATATTAGACGTACATAATATTGGATATGTTTTGACTGATCCTAAACCTGAGAAAGAGGAGAACCTTCTAACCTGGGAAAAGGCTAACAGAATATGTAGGCATACTATTCTTAGTACTATCCAATGAACTATTTGATATTTATTATCCTATTAAATCAGCCTCTGAAATTTGGGAAAGCCTTAAAAGAAAATATATTCTTGAAGATGTCGGTTCTCAGAAATTTGCTATAGGAAACCTTTTTAACTTTACCATGTCAGAAGATAAGGATGTGTCATCTCAGATCCATGCTTTCCATGTTCTAATAGATGACCTTAAAAATGAAAATATTATTCTTCCTGATGCTTTTATTGCTGGATCCCTAATTGAAAAATTACCTGAATCTTGGAAAGATTATAAGAATAATTTAAAGCATAAAAGAAAGTCTATGTCCCTTGAAGACGTTATTGTGCATATTAGGATTGAAGAGCAAAACAGAGCCGAGAAAAGATAGAAAAGGCTAAGGAAATGACTAGTAAGGCTAATCTAATAGAGGATGGATCTAGTAAGGATAAACATAAGTCCTATAAGCCCAAACATAGAAACCATTACAAGAAATATGATAAAAGCCTCATTTTCAAAAAGTCAAAATTTTAAGAAGAAAAAGGATCTTGCTATGTTTGTGGGAAACCAGGACACCATGCTGCCCAATGCAGGTTCAGAAAAATTAATGATGCTCCATCCAAACCAAAGGCTAACTTGATGGTTGGAGAAGATGTGATTGCTGCGGTTGTTAGCGAGGCCAATATTGTTGCACATACAAAGGACTGGTGATGGATTCTGGAGCCACTCGTCATATATGTGGCAATAAAAATGCATTTGCCTCCTATATCCCACTGCCAGAAGGAGAGGAGCAAGTCTTCATGGGCAACTCAAAGTCTTGTTCAGTGATTGGCAAAGGAAAAGTCAATCTAAAACTAACTTTTGGAAAATCCTTTCACTTGGAGATATGCTACATGTGCCGGACATCCGTATGAACCTGATTTCTGTGGCCTTGCTTGGAAAAAATGGTGTGAAAGTGTCATTTGAGTCTGACAAAGTTGTCATGACCAAATATAGAAATTTCATTGGGAAAGGATATTGTAACCAGGGTCTATTTGTATTAAATGTACTCAAAGTTATGAATGAAAATGCATCATCTTCTTTTGCTTACTTGCTTGACTCTATTAATCTTTGGCATGGTAGATTAGGACATGTTAATTACTCTTATATTAAAAGAATGAAACAATTAGGTTTGCTAAATAACATGTCTACTTCTTATGATCATGAAAAATGCCAAACATATGTAGAATCTAAATTAACCAAAAGGAGTTGCAAATCTATTCATACAAGAAAAACTGAATTGTTAGAATTAATTCATTCTGACTTAGGAGATTTAAAAGGTAATATGACTAGAAGTGGAAAGAAATACTATATTACTTTTATCGATGATTTTTCTTGTTATGCAATGGTTTATCTTTTAAAATCAAAAGATGAAGCCTTCGAAATATTTCTAAAATATAAGGCAGAAGTTGAAAATCAATTAACAAAAAAATAAAAAGACTTAGATCCGATAGAGGAGGAGAATATGATTCTACTCCTTTTAATGATTATTGTGCACAACACGGTATAATTCATGAATTTACTCCTCCTTATTCACCAGAATCTAATGGAGTGGCTAGAGAAAGAATAGAACACTTAAAGAAATGATGAATGCATTGCTCCTTAGTTCTGGTGCACCCATGAACTTGGGGGGGGAAGCCCTTCTTTCTGCTTGTTTTATTCAAAATAGAATTCCTTATAAGAAAACCAATAAAACACCCTATGAGTTATGGAATGGTCATTTGCCAAGTTTTAAATATTTAAAAGTATGGGGTTGTTTAGCAAAGGTCTTGCTTCCTGAACCTAAAAAGAGAAAGTTAGGATCTAAAACCTTTGATTGTATGTTCATAGGTTATGTTCAAAATAGTCTGCAAATAAATATAGTGCAGCCTATAGGTTCTTAGTGATTAAAAGTGAAAATAATATCATGGAACCTAATACTATAGTCGAGACGAAAGATGCAGAATTTTTTGAACATATCTTTCTATGAAAACCTCCTTAGAAAGACCTTCTAGACCACAAGTGGTTGAATCTAATTTAAAGCCTGATGACATTCAAGAGCTAAGGAGATCCAAGAGAATCAGAAAGGAAACCAATCTAGGAGATGATTTTTATACTTTTCTTGTTGATAATGATCCAAACCTATTCTGAAGCAATTTCATCTCCTGATGCTATATTTTGGAAAGAGGCTATAAATAATGAGATAGAATCCATCATGAGCAATCATACATGGGAATTAGTAAGTTTACCCCCTGGAGCTAAAACTATTGGGTGTAAATGGATCTTTAAGAAAAAACTAAAGCCTGATGGTTTATTGAAAAATTTAAGCAAGGCTGGTTGCAAAAGGTTATTCTCAAAAGAAAGATATTGACTACTTTGATACTTTTGCACCTGTGACAAGAATAACTTCTATTAGAGTTTTGATTGCTCTTGCATCTATTCATAAATTGATAATTCATCAAATGGATGTTAAAACTGCATTTCTTAATGGAGACCTAGAAGAAGAAATATATATGGATCAACCTGAGGTTGTGTTCTTCCTGGTAATGAGCATAAAGTTTGTAAATTAATTAAATCTTTGTATGGCTTAAAACAAACACCAAAAAATGGCATGATAAGTTTGATAAAGTGCTAGTTTCAAATGGATATCAAATTAATAGTGCTGATAAATGTATTTATTCTAAAGTTGTTAACCATGAATGTGTTATAATTTGTTTGTATGTGGACGATATGCTCATATTTGGCACTAATTTTGATATTGTGACTAGCACCAAAATGTTCTTGACTTTGAATTTTGATATGAAAGATATGGGAGAAGCAGATATGATTTTAGGAATTAGACTTGTAAAGAAGTCGAATAGCATCATACTTTCACAAGAACATTATGTTGAGAAAATCTTGGAAAAGTTTTCACATTTTGATAGTAAGCCTGTGAGCACTCCTTATAATGCTAATTCACAGCTTAAGAAAAATAAAAGCAATGGTGTCTTACAATCCAAATATGCTCAAATTATTGGTAGTCTTATGTATTTATTGCTTATGCTGTAGGAAGACTAAGCAGATATACCCAATGTCTTAACAAGGATCATTGGATTGCATTACAAAGAGTGCTTAGATATTTGAAAGGAACCATGAACTATGGTTTAATGTATTGTGGGACTCCTACAGTATTAGAAGGGTATTGTGATGCTAACTGGATTTCAGACTCTGATGAGATGAAATCCATGAGTGGATATGTGTTTACCCTTGGAGGAGGAGCAGTGTCATGGAAATCATCTAAGCAAACATGTATAGCTCGGTCTACAATGGAATCCGAGTTTATTGCCTTGATGAAGGCTGGGACTGAGGCCGAATGGCTCAGGAATCTTTTGGTAGATCTTTCCATTTGGATGAGACCAGCTCCATCTGTGTCTATACATTGTGATTGTCATGCCATAGCTAAAGCTAAAAACAAAATTTATAATGGGAAGAGTAGACATATACGTCTAAGACATAATATTGTGAGGTAGCTTATTAATGATGGAGTAATATCCTTGGATTATGTAAGGTCAGAGTTGAATTTGGCCGATCCTCTGACTAAGCCTCTAAGCAAAAAGCTTGTGAGCAATACATCGAGGGAAATGGGATTATACCCAGATCAAAAGTTGAAGTGATGGTAACCCAACCTTCATGAACGGAGATCCCGGGAAGAAGGTTCATATGGGAAAATAATTCACTGGACAACTTGGAGTATACTATCATAATTATTTATATTGTGAAATCCCTTTCTATAGTGTGAGATAGTATTCTGCAGTGTTTAGGTTGAACTAATATGTGAAGTTCTTAATGGTTGTCATAGCCTAATTTGGGTGGTATACAAAACTGCAGTGTATACTTGATGACAATCTACCTATATGAGTGTGGATGGTGGCCGCTTCCTATGAGACTTGGGTAAGATCTCTAGAGCACTCATGAATATCCAGGTAGACGCATGGCCGAAACGTGTCAACCCGCTTGAACAACCGAAATCTGAGAGATGGAATGTGAGTTATAAGTCAATGATCCAATAAAAGAAGGATTGTTCATAGAAACTTAGTTTCACCAACCTTTTATGGATTACACTTATTTTCTCTATGCCTGGTTCATAGTCACATAGACACCATGGCTTATGCATTACATTCTTAAAGTTCCTTCTAAAGTTTGTCATCTTTTGAATATTGAAATAGTGGGGGATTGTTGGAAATCTAGTATATTTCAAAATTCAAAAGCCTTTTGACTTGATAAGTCCTTTTATCTGATACGTCGTTCTCAACCGGTAGGATAAGTCTTTTTATTTCAACCGGTAGGATAAGTCTTTTTTTTTTTTTTTGACCAGTCTTTTGACTTATACGTCTCTACGTATGTGATAAGTCTTTTATTTTTGTTTGACCTACCGTTGGACGCTGATCGACCTTTGGACTGAATCGTCATTCCCGTTGGATTGATTCGTCGCTCTCGACCGGTGCTTGCTTTCTTTATAAATATTTCAAGCAATGCCGGTGTTTAATTCATTCAAACTTTATGCTTTCTATTATCCTTATCCAGAGATTCATTCCTCATCCTTATCCAGTCCAGAGATTCATTTTTTGCTTCCGTTCTTATCCAGAGAGAAGGAAATCATCTCGGTTGTTCATCCTCTTCTGACATTGGTGTGTGCATGCCTGTTAGAAGACTTTGCTGTTGTATCCTGGAGGGTAGTCGTGCTCTGATCTTCTACACCGAGATATTATCTCCGAGATACGAATCTACTCTTAAGGACAGTGCCTTGCACGCCACAGCATCTTCTCAAATACATTCAAATTCAAATAGATAAGATCATCCCGGGTACTATCTTTTCCTCAAACTTATCCAACACAAACCAACCATAATATTTAACAGCTGTTTACTGTCCATTAAGGAATGTTTTACCAATGTCTCTCACGATCCGTCTCCAATATACATTAAATGACATGTCAATATTACTCTACGGAACTGAATTTGTACTCTCTCCAGTGTTTCGGATGGACAGACCTTTTGGTTTCGCTCAAGGTTTCGCTCAAAGTGTGCAGCATATCCAAGTTCGTTCATCTCTGACACCCTATAGAAGGCAGCGAAAGGAATCCAAAAGCAAGCATGCGCATTGATTTAAGTTGCTCAGAATTCATTGTAAGTACATGCAAAGTTCATCAGAAATCCATAATGAGTTCTTATGCTTTGATAAATTCAGTTAAAATCCATGAACATCAACTATTAATTGAGCAATTTCTGAACAATATGCAGACACCGGAAGCTACCGTCATCCATCACCAATTTCCTTTTTTCCCCTGAAAGCCTTTCAGCAGAATGTGAACCCAACAGCATTATAAATAGTATAACGTTCAAATGTTTATAGCGTAGATGATGGCCCTGTAGGTTTTCATTTAACACCAATGACTGACGAAAGTGAAAAAAATCAAAAAAGAAAACTTTCATATGTTGTTTCCTGGTTCACGGAAAACCACTCAAAGATCAACGAGTCATAACCAATGCACATTCTTTTGTTTTTTAAAAAAATTGATGAAATTATAAATTGGGTTTCTATGCTGAAACTAGATCACAATGATGCTGGGATGTGCCCTAGGCCATCAGAATATTTGCTGTCATTTATAGTTTTATCTTTATTTAATAAACCATTTTATTTATATGTTATTATTTATGCTCTTCTAATGTGATAAAAAGGTTTCCTTGAATAGTTTATTCTTCCTTATATCATTAAAGTATGTGACTTTAATAGTAAAACTATAAGGTGATAAGAATACTATTCTAAATTGTCCCTAATCATTCATTATATGGAACAATAATGAAGTAAGATTAGTATGTTGGTTGATTGATGATCATATTTTACTGGTCATGGATATGAGATATCAAGTCAACACATAGATACATGTAAGAGTACATTGTATTGGATCGACCCACCATGAGAATATCATATGGATTCTGATGAATCTCTTCATGATGTTATTATTTTAGTCCTTTGACCTGATGACACCATGGATTCCTACGTAGTGAATTTCATGTTTTGACATGGCTCTTCATCATCTTTAACCAGATGATCATAAGACTGTGATTGGATATGGAATAAACTACGTTGAGGGATATGAGTGTTCGTGAAGGAATTTGTCCCTCTCATTAATTTGAGAGAGATATTTTGGGCCCTCTTGAAGAGTGAGACTGAGAAAAGTACATGGCCATGCCCAAATGAATTGATAAGAAGTTATCAGTAACATTTGGTTTATTCAGTCAAACTCTGGAATCAAGAAAAACTTATGATTAAACAATCTATGAGAGATGTGATCTATGCCTCATACTTGATCACTAAATATCGTGTGACAAAGGGACTAGATAATTGACATCTACTAGGTAAAGTCGGATCGATGATCTTCACTCAATTTGGGTAGACATAATGTCTTGCTAGAGACCAATTATGTCTTGTAGGCCCGAAAGGGTTTTAGTCCTACTGCCAACATTGAGTGAACCTACAGGGTCGCACACAAGGAATGATGCGTATGGGTTATGGGTTTAATTTGTATAAACCCAGCGGAAATAAATAATAATCTTCACTATTGTGTCCTTTTGGATTCTGAAACTCTTAACATTAGATGTGCAGAATGAGAAGACGTGTCTTTTTGGATTCTGAAACTCTTAACATTAGATGTGCAGAGAATGAAAAGACATATCTTTTTGGATTTCGAAATTAAGAGTCCTATTAATGAGAATATTCTATTTTGAATAGGATATTATCATTATAAATGGACATCTGATATAGATGCGACGACGCTTGCCGTCAACATGAGATGTGCAGAGAAACACTGCGCACCATAAAAATGAGAGTTTTAGTGAGATTATTTCTGAACTGATCTAGAAGAGTGCTAGAGAGTGCTAGCACACTGAGTCCCATTGCGAAGTGGTCATTCGTGTGGATACCGTAGAGGGAGTTGTGGTTTCGCAGCGCCTAAAGATCTATCTCATCAAAATAATTTTATTCATATAAGGTACGATTCTCGTTCCCTAATCAATTTAATTGAACCACATGGATCCTTCTAGGATTTAGGTTAATTTTTGCTGCATATTTTTGGCATTAGACCCCTAAATTCCCATCAGTGGTATCAGAGCCAGACTTGTGGATTCAATTAAATTGATTTCATCTGATTATATGGATGTGTGATGCGTACTGTTAAACGAGATTATTGTATATGTGATGTGAATGACTATACGTCTATGGAATTAATATGGTGATTTGTTTATTGTTAAACAGTTCTAATATGATTAGAATCAAATAGATTTATTGTGTTTAATTTGTTTGAACGCTGAAATAATCATCCGTCAAGGTGGGGTTGTCAATTAGATTGATAGTTGGGTTTTAACAAAGAAACCCTAATTTGCGTGCATGACACAATCTCAAACCCTAATTTTGATAGTATTAGAACTGTACAAGAAAAACGTTTTCTTGGACAGTTTTATGTATTATGCATGATGCATAGCATGGCCCTTTAGACTCATGTGATTGGCAGGTTTATTATGGTTTTGTTGATTACATTGGCCTGCATGTCGACAATTTTATTGTAATTGGTTTATCGGCCTGTGTGTCGTTATCTTGATGTAATCTATTTATTTCACTAGCATAGAATGTAGATTTTCTTTTAATGTAAAATATGGAGGCCATTCATGTCAATCAAAAGAGATCATAGTGATGATGCTCCAAGCAAAAGGTTCGTGTCATCAATGGTAGACCGAGCATATGGTTATGCTATGACATCGTAATAATGATTTACTTAGTTCATGGGCCATGCTATGACACATTTATGTTTTATATACATGCATGAGATGTTATATAGATGATGTATGTGACTTTGGTCCCATAGAATAGTCATCATATACTTAAAACAATAAAGTCCCTCTATTAATATTAAGTCGTAAAATGCCTCCCATAGTTCGACACCTATCAAGGCTTTGATCGTCTAAATGTAGGATCTGCCAAAGCAGGTGCATTAGACCATCTTAGTTAGGTAGGGTGGATAAAAGTGCTATCCTCACATCGAAATGGTTAGACTTAAATAGGCTATCAAAATGGTTTTGAGCCTATGGCATTAATGGGATTAGTATGCCGGGACATGTGATGTCAATCCCATAGCAAGAGTTACATATGATGTAATTGGAAAGACGTTTCCTACCTAAATAACTAGACTTTAAGTGTCATGCCAAAGCTGACTTAAAGTTTAGTAAATATGGATCTTAACTCACTAAGAAATATCGAAAGATTGAAAAAGTTTCCGAATTAACATTAGAGGGTTGTTAATTTGATAAAATAGTGAGAATAATTGAAATGGTTTAAATAAAGATATTAACTCTGTAACTCCTTGTATGTAGATCATGACATCAAACAACACATCTAATCTTACTTTGCGATCGGTTCTCGAAAAAAAAAAAAATTGAATGGCACAAATTTCCTTGACTGGCATCGTAACTTAAGAATTGTTCTTAAGCAAGAAAGGAAGTTGTATGTCATAGACACTCCAATCCCAGTTGTACCTGCTGCTGATGCTCCAAGAGATGAAAGAAATGCTTACAATAAGCATAAAGATGACTCTTTGGATGTGACTTGCCTTATGCTTGCTAGCATGGACTCCGAGCTTCAGAAGCAAATGGAGGACATGAAAGCGTACAATATGATTTTACACCTCCAGGAAATGTTCCAAGAGCAAGCAAGATAAGAGAGGTTTGCAGTCACTAAGGCATTGAATGGATGCAAAATGATTCCAGGTAGCTCTGTGAGTACTTATGTGCTCAAGATGAAGAGTTACATTGATAGACTTGAAAAACTTGGTGCTCCACTTAGCAGGGAGTTGGCTACAGATATGATCCTTGCCTCCTTGCCTCCCAACTATGACCAATTTGTAATGAATTACAATATGCACCAAATGGATAAGTCTATAATGGAGTTGCATGGGATGCTCAAGAATGCTGAACAAAACATTAAGGCGACCAATAATGTTTTGATGGTTCAAACGGGAAAGGGCAAAAGGAGGAGTGGCAAGGACAAAGGCAAAGGCAAAGCAAAAGGTGAGACCAAAGCTAAAAGGCCTAAGCCCCAGCCCAAGCCGAAACAGCCCAAGGAAGGAGTTTGCTTCTTCTGCAATAAACCAGGTCATTGGAAAAGGAATTGCAAACTGTATTTGGAGGATCTGAAAAAGGGGAAGGCTAATGAAGCTGTTGGCCCAGATGACAACCCAAGAGGGGGGGGGGGGGGGGTGAATTGGGTTCTTTAAAATTTAGCCTTTTAAAATAGTTTGCTTAAGAAGAATGAAAGCAAATGCAATGTAAATACACAGTACAGTGAATAAAACAGAGATAGAGATAGAGTCAATGGAAGCACGGCAAACACAAAGATTTTATAGTGGTTCGGTGTATCCAACACCTACATCCACTCCCAAGATTCACTTGGGTCCACACTATAATCTTCCTTGATTACAGCCGAGTTGTTTTACAAGCTCACAACTCAAACTTGTTGTTTTCCCGGGATCACAACGAACCCAGCCGGTTTTCCGGGCTCACCAGCACAAAAACCCTAACACAAGCTATACCAAGCTTGTACTGAGGTAAGACTACCTCCACTAGTTCAATCCCCCAGATTGAACTAGACACAAATAATAGAAATATTGTTTTTCAAGTACACAGCTCCTCAATGAGCAGATAATCAAATAAAAGAACAAAGTTTAGAAAAGCCTGATTGTAGTTGGTTGGCTTTTGAGCTTTTCTTCTTTTCTTCTTTCTTCAACTCCTTTGAAGTGTAGAATCGGGCCTCAGCTCGGATTCTTCACGGATTGAATGTTGGAGTTGATTTGAGCTTTTTCTTCCTTTCTTTGAATGTTGAAAATCTTTGATTTGCTCTTGAATAGCTCTTGGATTTTCTTCTGAAGCTTCTTGGATTGATGAACTTGAGCATAGACGAAGCTTCCTTTGATTTCACACTTTTTCTTTCACTCTATTTTTGAATCACGGATTTTTTCAAATGATGCTCTGTTTTTCCAATTTTTTTCTTTTTCTCTCTTGATGTGTATATCTTTCTATTTGTATATCTTTGATTGAAAACGGCTTCTCTATTTATAGATTCTGCAAAAATATAGCCGTTAGAAACAAAGAAATATAGCCGTTAATGAAAAATCTTACCGTTGGCGCTGAGTTGGCATTCAGAAAAATCATGCCTAGATTTGTTGGAGTCGACTCCAGCTTTGGGCGAGTCGGCTCGAAGACGCGTTACCAAAAATAGAAATATTCAGAAAGTTAAAGGGTCGACTCAACAAAAATAAAGTGTCGACTCCTGACAGTCGGGGGTCGACTCATGAAAGGTAAGGGGTCGACTCGCGAAGTGCTCAGAAAACACCTTCTGGTGTCTGAGCGGAGTCGACTCACACAGTCATGGAGTCGGCTCGACAGAATCGGGGGTCGACTCTTGAAATCACAGGGGTCGACTCGTGAAAATAAGGAATCTCTGTATACTGAGTGGAGTCGACTCTGAAACTAGAGTCGGCTCCGGAACGTATCAAAAATTAGAGTAATTTCTGATTGACTTGAAATTCGTTCCAGATTAATTTTAAATCAATTTTTTGACTTGAATACAATAAAATTGTCATTAGGAATCAATTCAAGAAATGTTCCAAAAACTCATTGATTGAAATATGAAGTATAAAAATTTCTTTTGAAAGCTTAAACATGGAGCTTGAAGTTACTTTCAAATTGATTAAAGGTCATACTTAACATACTCATTGATTGTTCTAAATAAATTCATTGCTCATGTAAATAAACTCATTGTATCTTTTAATATACTCATGCTTTTGGTAATCATCAAAATCAATAAGATTGGGACAACAATTTCTCAACAATTTTCCCAACAATCTCTCCCTTTTTGATGATGACAAAAACATTGAGAATATGCAAGATTGATTAAAGAATTTATTTTATTTTCATAGTTAGGCTTAGGCTCCCCTGAATGAGGTAGCTCCCCCTATGAAACTCAAATAAATATCCCATTCATTCAATTATTTATCTTATTCATTCAATCATTTTAAATCATTCGATTAATTAATTTCTCATTCGATTAATTAATTTCTCCCCCCATGCATATATATGTTGAGAAATTATTGAAACATAATTGCCCCAACTTTATTAATTTTGATGATTTCCAAAAGCCATGAGTACCTTAAAGAATACAATGTGTTTATTTATCAAAAACCTTGAGCTTATTCAAATTGAAAGGAATGAACTATCAATGGTTATATTCAAATGAGTTTTGAATCTATTAGAAAAAGGAGTTTCAAGCTCTATGCTTAAAAGATTTCAAAAAGGAATTTTTACACATTATAATTCAATCGATGAATTCTTGAAACATGTCTTGAATCCATGATAAATGTCATATTTAATGTATTCAAGTCAAATTTATATTTTAAATTTAATTGGGACAAGTTTTAAAGTCAATCAGAACATTTTTCTGATTTTTGTATCGTCCCGAGCCGACTCAAGGGTTTCCGAGTCGACTCCCTCGAGTCGATTTCTTGCGAGCCGACTCCTGTCTGTGCGAGCCGACTCCGCTCAAACAACAGAACCCATGTTTTTTGAGCACTTCTCGAGTCGACTCCCCATTTTCCTCGAGTCGACTCCCGACTTTCAGGAGCCGACACTTTAGTTTTCGCGAGTCGACCCTTCAATGCTTAAAATGTTTCTATTTTTAGTAATCGACTTCGAGCCGACTCCCACAAAGCTCGAGTCGACTCCGCAAATCTGGGCGCGATTTTTAACGATGACACATCAGCCCCAACGGTAAGATTTTTGAATAACGGCTATTTTTCCTTGTCTCTAACGGATATATTTTTGCAGATTCTATAAATAGAGGAGCTCTTTTCAAATCAAAATCGAGAAAATCAAAGAGAGAAAAGAATATCATTTGAAAAGAGGGAAAAACAGAGCATATTGGAAAAATCATTAGCTCAAAGGAGAGTGATTCAAAAGGAGTGAAATCCAAGTGAAAGTTTCGTCTGCTCCTTCTCATCAATCCACAAGAGTCAAAAGAAAATCCACAAGCATTTCAAAGGTCAAATCGGAGGATTTTCAAAAGAGAAAAAGCTTCATCTCAACTCCAAAGTCTTCAACGGTCAAGAATCTTGCTGAGGCGTGATTCAACACTTCAAGAGGAGTTAAAGAGAAGAAGGAAGAAAGCCCAAGCCACTACCATCTGCAATACTATCAGGCTTTTCTAACCTTTATTATTTTGTACTTCATTTGTATATTTGCTCAAGGGGAGCATTTCATTGTTCAAACACTTTATTCTATTGTTTGCTGATTCAATCAGTGGATTGAATCAGTGGAGGTTGGTATACCTCGTTACAAGCCGGAGTGCTTGTGTTGGGTTAGTTGTGAGCCCGTGAAAAACAACGTGTAGGGTTTTGTGCTGGTAAGCCCGAGTTAAAACCAGCTGGGTTCGTTGTGCACCCGGTAAAACAACAAGTTTGAGTTGTGAGCTTGGAAAACAACTCGGCTGTAATCTAGAGATTATAGTGTGGACCCAAGTGAATCTTGGGAGTGGACGTAGGTGTTGGTTGCACCGAACCACTATAAAATTATCTTGTGTTTGCCGTGCCATATTTTCTCTTTCTCTATCTCTCTTTATTTGCTTGTGTATTGATTTTAGTTAGCCTCTCACTTGCACATCTTGCTAACTAATCAATTAAAGTTAAAAAGTCTTAAATTTTTAAGAACCCAATTCACCCCCCCCCTCTTGGGTTGCCATCTGGGCCAACAATTGGTATCAGAGCAAGTGCTCATTTAGAATTTGATCTCACGATCAAGGGCTAAAGATCCATATGGCAACACAAATTGGTTCAAGTTTTGCTGAAGGTCATTCTACGAATCGACCTCCTTTATTTAATGGAACCAACTATTCATATTGGAAAGCTAGAATGAGAATATTCATTCAAGCTTCGGACTATGAATTGTGGGGAGTAATAATAATGGACCTAGTACACCCACACACCTTATTGATGGCACTATTGTTCCTAAACCCGAAAGGGATTGGAATGATAATGATAGGAGAATGGCACAACTAAATGCTAAGGCCATTAATATTTTATATTGTTCCTTAGACTCAAATGAATTCAACCGAATCTCAACTTGTAATTCCGCAAAAGAAATTTGGGATAGGTTGGAAATTACTCATGAAGGAACAAACCAAGTAAAAGAATCAAAGATAAATATTTTGGTTCAAATATGAATTATTTACAATGGAACAAACTGAAACCATCACATGCATGTTCACTAGATTACTGATATTGTGAATGGTTTGAAAAGTCTTGGTAGAATTTATTCTAATGCTGATCTTGTGCGCAAAATTCTTAGGTCACTACCAAGATCGTGGGAAGCTAAAGTCACTGCATCCAAGAAGCAAAGGACCTCAATGCATTACCTTTAGAGGAGCTTCTAGGATCCTTAATGACCCACGAGTTAACAATGAAGCAGCATGTTGAGGAGGAACAAAAAGAAGGAAAATCTTGCCCTCAAGACTGCAGAAATGGAAGAGAGCAGCAGTGAAAGTAATGATGAAGATGATGAGGAAACTGCTCTCTTGGCCAAAAAATTCAGAAGTTTATGAGAAAAAGGCCCTTCCATAAAAAGAAATTTGGAGCAAGATTTGAAGGAGAAAAGGATAAGAAAAAGGACAAGGAGAAAGAAAAAGAAAAAGAGCCCTTAGTATGTTATGAGTGCAAAAAGCCAGGGCACTTTAAGTATGATTGTCCTTTGCTGAAAAAGGCCTACAAGAAAAAGAAAGCATACATGGCAACATGGTCTGATGAATCTTCCTCGTCGAAGAAGATGAGCAAAAGGAAGTTGCCAATATCTGCTTCATGGCCAACGACGACGACAACGACAATGAGGTAAGTTCTGAAAACTCAAATGATGATTTACATTTGATGAAATGTTTGAGGCTTTCAATGAACTTATGATTGATTTTAAATCCTTGAAAAAGAAGTATAAGTTTTTGAAAAATGACAATATTAGTTTAGCTAAAAGTAAAAATGAATTAGCTTTAGAAGTTAAGAACTTAACTAATGAAAAAGAAGAACTTAGCAAAGAAAGAGATAATCTTAATCAAGAAATAGATTTGTTAAAATCTGAAACTAAAAACTCAACTAAAGATTTAAAAGATCAATAGAAACTTTAGCTTTAGAAAAAGAACAGCAAGTTAAAGAAAATGACTCTCTTAAGAAAGATGTTAAAAAATATAAAGACATTGTTGAGAAATTCACTTTAAGTTCAACTAAACTTAACATGATCTAGATAGTCAAAAAGCTGTTTTTGACAAAGCAGGTTTAGGATATAACACATTAAGGAAACAAAATCTTAAAGAATATTTTTATAAAAGCCAACCAAAAGTAATATAACTTGTTTCAAATGTAATGAAAAAGGTCATAAATCATTTGAATGCAAAACGTTAAATAATAACAACAAGTTAAATGTTAAAGCTAAGAAAATATGGGTTCCGAAAGGAACAATTTTTATTGCTGCTAACCATGAAGGACCCAAGAAAGCTTGGGTACCTAAGCATAAAGTTTGATTATATTGCAGGAATGTCTTGTAGCCAAAAGATCAAAGAAAAAGTGGTACCTTGATAGTGGCTGCTCAAGACATATGACGGGTGACAAAGATGAATTCATCACCCTAGAGGAAAAGAAAGGTGGAGTTGTGACGTTTGGCGATAACGGTAAAGGTCAAATTATGGGCCTTGGTAAAGTTCGCATAACTCCATCTATATTTATTGATAATGTACTTTATGTTAATGGTTTGAAGCATAATCTAATAAGTATAAGTCAATTATGTGATAAAAATTTTAATGTTTCATTTAAATCTTCTTATGCACTGTAACTAATTCTATTGATGATAGCATTGTATTTACTGGTTATAGACATGGCAATGTTTACTTAGTTGATTTAGAAAAATTATCTTTGAGTGATCATTGCTTAATTGCTGACAATGCTAACATAAATGAAATTAGTTGGTTGTGGCATCGTAGATTAGGTCATGCAAGCACACACCTTATTTCAAAACTAATTAAAATGGATTTAGTTAAAGGATTACCTAAACTAGATTTTGAAAATAATAAAATATGTGATGCATGTCAATTTGGAAAACAAACTAGAAGTTCTTTTAAATCTAAAAACATTGTTTCAACTTCTAGGGCTTTAGAGCTACTTCACATGGATCTTTTCGGACCAACTAGAACCACAAGTCTAGGAGGAAAGAAATATGGTCTAGTGATTGTAGATGATTATTCTAGATATACTTGGGTAATGTTTTTAGCTCACAAAGATGAGACTTTCTCGATATTCCTGAAATTCTTCAAGAAAGTCACAAATGAGAAAAACACTACTATAGTATCTCTAAGAAGTGATCATGGAACAGAATTTGAAAATCACTTATTTGAAATTTTGCACTGAAAATGGAATTAATCATAATTTTTCAGCCCCTAGGACTCCACAGCAAAATGGTGTAGTTGAAAGAAAAATAGGACTCTAGAAGACATGGCCCGTACCATGCTATGCGAAAGCAACTTACCAAAGTATTTTTGGGCGGAAGCAATTAACACAGCATGTTACATCTTAAATAGAGCTTTAATAAGACCAATATTAAAGAAAACACCTTATGAATTATGGAATGAAAGAAAACCAAATATAAAATACTTTCATGCATTTGGATGTAAATGTTTCATTCATAATAATGGTAAAAACAACTTAGGAAAATTTGATGCTAAATCTGATGAAGGAATTTTTCTAGGTTATTCAACAACTAGTAAGGCATATAGAATCTTTAACAAGAAAACCTTAGTAGTTGAAGAATCCATTCATGTAGTTTTTGATGAATCTTTAGCAACTGGATCTGAAAAGATTGATGATGAGGAAGATACAAACATAATTGAAAAAGATCTTGAAAAACTTAATATTGAAGTATCTTCTGATCATGAACAAGAGCTAAAGATGATGATTCACATAAGGACGATGATGTCAATATTGATCATAATGATGTAGATCTTCCAAGAGACTGGAGATATGCTCATAGTCATCCTAAGGAATTGATTATAGGCGATCCATCTCAAGGAATAAGGACTAGATCATACATGAGAAATATTAGTAATCATCTTGCATTTGTATCACAAATTGAACCTAAAACTATAGAAGAAGCTGAAAAAGATAATAATTGGATGTTAGCAATGCAAGAAGAACTAAATCAATTTACAAGAAATAATGTTTGGACTTTAGTTGAAAGACCTAAAAATCATTCAGTAATAGGATCAAAATGGATTTATAGAAATAAACTAGATGAAAATGGCATTGTAATTAGAAACAAAGCTAGATTGGTTGCTAAAGGATATAATCAAGAGGAAGGTATTGATTTTGATGAAACCTTTGCACCTGTAGCTAGATTAGAAGCCATTAGGCTATTACTTGCATTTGCATGTCATATGAATTTAACTTATTTCAAATGGATGTAAAAAGCGCATTTTTAAATGGATTTATTAATGAAGAAGTTTATGTAGAACAACCACCAGGTTTTGAAGATCACGAGTTTTCAAATCACGTTTTTAAATTGCACAAAGCTTTATATGGTTTGAAACAAGCACCTAGAGCTTGGTATGATAGGTTAAGTAAATTCTTAATAGAAAATGATTTTACAAGAGGAAATGTTGATAAAACTTTGTTTTTGAAAAGAAAAAGTAAAGATTTACTTGTAGTACAAATATACGTAGATGA
>UESW01004377.1:200185-311970 GCA_900491605.1 Calamus simplicifolius
TCAGAACGACTCTAAACTTTATCTTTATCTATTTTAATCCCAACGGCTATTGTTATTTATGGATCTAATCCTTTTTCACTTGCTTCTAACGGATAGTTTCACACTATTTATGGATTAATCGGATCTATAAGAAGAAGGTTGATTGCATCCCAAAAAAAAGGGAACAGAAGAGAGGAAAAGAGAAGAGAGAAGAAAAATCTTTGAGATCTATCAGAAAAGAAAAGAGGGAAAACATGTAAGGAAAGATCATACTCATCCCCAAAAGAAGAGAAAGAGATTCCAAGCCTTTGCTGTTCTATTTAGAAGAAATCTCAAAGAAGGAAGAAGCCCTATTTTTCCAATCTTCTGAGCTCAAGAGTCTATTCAAAGGAAGATCCATTCAAAGGAAGAGAAGGAAGAAGCCACCAAGATCTTCGAATCAGGCTTTGGTTTCTAATCTCTATTTATTGTTTCATTATTATATATTTGCTCATTGAAGGAGCAGTTTGCTTTTGTAAAATCAAATACTGTTTGCTGGGTCAATATGGTGATTGATTCAGTTGAGGCTGTTAGCCTTGTGCAAGCATTAGCTTGTGGTTTTAGGTTTTGTGCTGGTGAGCCTTGAAAACCAGCTGGGTTCATTGTGCATCCGGGAAAACAATAAGTTCGAGTTGTGAGCTTGCAAAATAACTCTGCTGTAATCAGTTTGATTATAGTGTGGACCCAAGAGGTACTTGAGAGTGGACGTAGGTGTAGGTACACCGAACCACTATAAATCTATTGTGTTTGCCGTGATTGTCTCTTATCTTCAACTCTCTATTTATAGTTGCTTAGTTTTAAATATGTGAATCTAAGTTTTTATTTCCGCTGGGGGTTATCTTTCAAAAGAGTTTAATTTTTTGAAAAACCCAATTCACCCCCCTCTTGGGTTGCTATCTGGACCAACAACATCGCCGAGCTGGATTTCATCGTCTGGTCGGCCGAGGCTAGGGCTGAGCGCACTGAGGAGGCCGAGAGGAGGGCTGCCTCCTTGGTCGAGGAGAGGGAAGCGCGGGCTCAAGAAGTGGAAGCTGCCGCCGAGGCTAGGGTTCGCGAGGCAGAGGCGACGGCCGAGGCTAGAGCCGTAGCGGCTGTAGAAGAGTTCACGTCTGAATGCTTCACCGATGAGCTAGTTGAGGCCAATGCGAACGCCTACCTCCAAGGGTTCCGCAATGCCAAAGAGAAGGTGGCCCGGGTCCTGGACCTCCCCTGCGCCCTGGATATAGAGCCGGACCCAGCATCCGAGGGGGCCCCATCCGACGACAAGCCCGGCGCTGCTGACCCTTGATTTTTGTAGTCTTCAGTTCAGTTTTTTTTTTTTTTTTGAATCAAATCCGACTCAGTCAGCATTTTGTATGCACTTCCGAGTATCAATGAAAATGTTTTTTTTAAGTTATCTGAAATGTGTGGCATTTGAGTCCTCAACTCGCCGATGTGCGACCCCTTGGGGCCGCGTCAGCACTGAGGGGTAGTGTCTGCCCATTCCCTACGAGTGACCTTACGACTTAGCTGTTGCGTAGGGCCGGACCCCCGAGAGAGCCGAGGCTGGACTAGGGAATCGTCTCCCCTGGGCCACCAAGTGTTGACGGGACATCGGCCTTGGAATGTTGAGGAGAACTCATACTTCTGAGCACCGATGGAACATCGGTCTTGGGATGTCGAGGAAGACTCGGGCTTCTGAGCACCAATGGAACATCGATCTTGGGATGCCGAGGAGGACTCGGGCTTCTGAGCATCGATGGAACATCGGTTTTGGGACACCGAGGAGGACTCAGGCTTCTGAGCACCAATGGAACATCGGTCTTGGGACGCCGATGAGGACTTAAGCTTTTGAGCACCAATGGAACATCGGTCTTGGGACGCGAGGAGGACTCGGGCTTCTGAGCACCGATGGAACATCAGTCTTGTGACACCGAGGAGGACTCAGGCTTCTGAGCACCGATGGAACATCGGTCTTGGGACGCCGAGGAGGACTCGGGCTTCTCAGCACCGATGGAACATCGGTCTTGGGATGTCGAGGAGGACTCGGACTTTTTGGAGCCGGTGGTGCACCGACCTTCGGTGCCAATGGTACATTGGTTTTGAATTGCCGAACTAGCCTCGGGCATTTCGGTACCAATGGTACACCAGTCTTCGGTGCCAATGGTACATTGGTCTTGAAGTGCCGAGCTGGCCTCAGGCTTTTTGAAGCCGATGGTACATCGGTCTTCGGTGCCAATGGTACATTGGTCTTTGTTGACCCAATTATTGATTTTGATGATTAACAAAAGCCATGAATATATTCATTATGTTTCTGATATATTGATAAGTGTTTCAGGCATTAAGGTTGATCAATTAATAAAGGAATAAGTTTTGAATCAAATTTGAAAGAAAATTATTTAAGTTCAAAACTTAGAGTCGACACCCAAATAGTCAGGAGCCGACCCCAGGGCGTATCAGAACTTTTCTAGGATTTCGGCACGGTTCAGAGTCGACACCTAGAGTTTCGGAGCCGACTCCAACCTGAGATACAGAGAAGTGGTTTCTGCGTCAGTTTTCGGAGCTGATACCTGGAGTTCGGGAGCCGACACCTAAAAGTTGCGGAGCCAACACCTGAAAGTTGCGGAGCGGACTCTAACATGAGTACAGAGAGCATGTTTTTTGAACATAGTTAGAGTCGACACCTTTGAATTCTGGAGCCGACTCCCAAATGCGTTGAGCCGACACTTAACTTTTTTGGAGCCAACTCCTCAACGAACTTCTTATTACTATTTTTGGACACCCCGACTTTGAGCCGACACATGAAAAGTTGGAGCCGACTCCAACCTATAAGGAACAGATTTTTTAAATGTTAGAACGGACTCCAACGATAATATTTTTTCACCTAATCTCTAACGGCTAGTTTTCTTTATATGTAGAAGCAATCCAACTTCTCTGTAACTGCTATTTTTCTCACCTAAACTTGAATTATGAGATCTATAAAAAGGGGAACCGTCTGTTTGAAAAAGAGACTACAAAATCAAGAAAAATACTCAGTGAAAAAGAGAAAAATTTTAAAGAGAATCTCTGAGTGCACGCCCATTATTTAAAGAAAGATTCAAGAGAAATCCAAAGCATTCAAAGTTCAGAATCAAGGATTTCCCAAGTAAAAGGAAGAATGCAAAAACCATGTTTTTCTCCAACTTCTCAACTGCGATTTTTGTGAGGAATCTGAGCTGAGGCCTGATTCAATCATTCAAGGGAGAAGAAAAAAGAAGAAAAGAAGAAAGCTCAAATCAAAATCGCTTCAAACAGGCTTTTCTTACCTTTGTTTATTTAATTGCATATTTGCTCATTTGAGGAGCTGTTTTATATTCAAACCTATATTTTTCTTTGTTGGTTGCTAATTCAATCAAGGGATTGAGTTAGTGGAGGTAGTATACCTCAGGACAAGCTAAGGATAGCTTATGGTTGGATTTTGTGCTGGTGAGCTCGAAAAAATCAGCTGGGTTCGTTGTGACCCCGAAAAATAATAAGTTTGGGTTGTGAGCTCGTAAAACAACTCGGATGTAATCAAGTGGATTATAGTGTGGACCCAAGTGCTGCTTGGGAGTGGACGTAGGTGTTGGATACACCGAACCACTATAAAATCTTTGTGTTTTCCATGCTTTGTCTCTCTCTCTCTCTCTCGATCTCATTTGTGCTTAGCTTCAATTAATTTAGTTCATTTGAGCATCTTTATATCAATCAAAATATTTTCAAAGTATTAAAATTTTTAAAGAACCCAATTCACCCCTCCCTCTTGGGTTGCCATCTGAGCCAACAATTGGTATCAGAGCTTGTGCTCATTTTCAGTTTGATCCAACAATCAAGAGTCAAAGATCCAAATGGCAGCTCAAGCTGGATCTTCATTTGCTGAAGGTCAATCCACAAATAGACCTCCTTTATTTAATGGCATAAATTATGGATATTGAAAATCTAGAATGAGAATTTTTATTCAAACTTTAGATTATGAACTATGGAGTGTAATCACTAATGGTCCTAGCATACCCACACACGTAGTAGATGGTTCAATAGTTCCTAAATCCGAAAGGGATTGGAATGAGAACGATAGAAAAATGGCTTAGCTTAATGCAAAAGCCATGAATGTTTTATATTGTGCTTTAGATGCTAATAAATTTAATAGAATTTCTACATGTATTTCCGCAAAAGAAATCTGGGATAGATTAGAAGTTACCCATGAGGGTACTAATCAAGTTAAAGAGTCCAAAATTAATATCTTAGTGCATAAATATGAATTGTTTAGCATGGAACAAATGAAACTATCACATGCATGTACACTAGATTTACTGATATTGTAAATGGCTTGAAGAGTTTTGGTAAGACCTATACTAACTCTGAGTTGGTTCGTAAAATTCTTAGGTCTCTTCCAAGGTCATGGGAAGCAAAGGTGACTGCAATTCAAGAAGCCAAGGACCTAAATACATTACCTTTGGAGGAGCTACTTGGATCCTTGATGACCCATGAATTAACAATGAAGCAGCATATAGAGGAAGACGTCAAGAAGAAGAGAACTATTGCTCTTAAGGCTGCAGAAATTGAGGAAAGCAGCAGTGAGGATGAAGATGGTAATGATGAGACTGCACTCCTTGCTAAGAAATTTAAAAGATTCATCAAAGAAGGAGATTTCCATAAGAAAAGGTATGGAACAAAAATGGAAGGTGAAAAAGAAAAAGAGAAGGACAAGGACAAGGAAAAAGAACCCCTCATATGTTATGAATGTAAAAAACCGAGGCACTTCAGATATAATTGTCCTCAATTGAAGAAAGCCTACAAAAAGAAGAAGAAAGCTTATATTGCAACATGGAGCGACAGTGAAGAATCCTCTTCCGAGGAGGAACAAAAGGAAGTTGTAAATATTTGCTTCATGGCAAAAGAAGATGATGAGATAAGTTATGAAACTCATGACTTTACATTTGAAGAATTATTTGAAGCATTTAATGAATTAGTTGATTTTTAAAGTTTTGAAAAAGAAAAGCAAATCTTTAAAAACTAAAAATGCAAATCTGCTTAAAGAGAAAAATAAATTAGCTCTAGAAATTAAAGACTTGAAATCTAAAAAAGAAGACATTGTAAAAGAAAAGGAATTGGTTTCAAATGAGAACCTTAATCTAAAGAAAGAGGTTGATAAATATAAGGATATAGTTGATAGATTTACCTTAAGTTCTACAAAATTAAACATGATTCTAGATAGTCAAAAGGCTGTTTTTGACAAGGCAGGATTAGGATATAATCCTCTTAGGAAGAAAAAATCTTTGAAAAATATCTTTATACGTGCTAGCCAATTACCTAATATTACTTGTTTTAAATGTGGTTTAAAAGGACATAAATAATATGAATGCAATATTAAGAAAACTAGAAAAAATTTGAAAATCAAAGGAAAGAAAATATGGGTTCCGAAAGGAACAATCTTTATTGCCACTAACCATGAAGGACCCAAGAAAGCTTGGGTACCTAAACAGAAAGTTTGATCATTTTGCAGAAGTGTCTTGCAGCCAAAAGATCAAAACGAAAGTGGTATCTTGATAGCGGCTGTTCAAGGCACATGCCGGGTGACAAGGAACAATTCATCACCCTTGAAGATAAAAGATGAGGAGTTGTTACATTTGGAGACAATGGTAAAGGCCAAATTATGGGATTTGATAAAATTAAAATAACTCCATCACTTTTATAGAAAATTTTTATATGTAGATGGCTTAAAATATAATTTAATTAGTATTAGCCAATTGTGTGATAAAGGTTTCAAGGTTTCCTTTGAAGCTTCTATCTGCACTGTTTCTAATCCCATTGACAATAGCATTATATTGTTGGAAATAGAAATGACAATGTATACTTAATAGATTTGGACAATTTGTCTACTAGTAATCATTGCTTAATTGCTAATAATGCTAATTAATGAGATCGGATGGTTGTGGCATCGTAGATTAGGTCATGCAAGCACACACTTGATTTCAAAATTAATTAGAATGGATTTAGTTAAAGGTCTTCCAAAGTTAGATTTTGAAAATAACAGAATTTGTAATGCATGTCAATTTGAAAAACAAACTAGAAACTCTTTCAAATCTAAAAATGTTGTTTCTACTTCTAGGCCACTAGAGCTACTTCACATGGACCTTTTTGGACCTACTAGAACCACTAGTCTAGGAGGAAAGAAATATGGTCTTGTGATAGTAGATGATTATTCTAGATTCACTTGGGTATTATTTTTGGCTCACAAGGATGAGACTTTTTCGATATTTCTGAAATTCTTCAAGAAAGTCACTAATGAGAAAAACAACACCATAGTATCTCTTAAAAGTGATCATGGCACATAATTTAAAATTATTTATTTGAAAATTTCTGCATTGAACATGGCATTCATCATAATTTTTCTGCACCTAGAACACCACAACAAAACGGAGTCTAGAAAGAAAGAATAGAACACTAGAAGACATGGCCCGTACCATGCTATGTGAAAGCCAACTCTCGAAGTACTTCTGGGCGGAAGCTATAAACACACCATGTTACATCTTAAATAGAGCTTTAATTAGGTCAAGCCTTAAGAAAACACCTTATGAACTATGACATGATAGAAAACCAAATATTAGTCATTTTCATGCAAAAATTTGATGCAAAATCTGATGAAGAATATTCTTAGGATATTCAACAACTAGTAAAGCCTATAGAGTATTTAACAAAAGGAACTTAATTGTAGAAGAATCTATTCATGTAGTTTTTGATGAATCTTTAGCATCAAGTTCTGAAAAGATTGATGATGAGGAAGATACAAATATGCTAGAGAGATATTAAAAAATTGAATATAGATGTATCTTCAGACATGAACAAGAAGCTAAAGATGATGATTCTCTAGGATTGATGTTATCGATACTACTCGTAATGATATAGATCTGCCAAGAATTGGAGATATGCCTATGGTCATCCAAAGGAATTGATTATAGATGATCCATCTCAAGGAGTAAGAACTAGATCATCTATGAGAAATATCAATAATCATCTTGCATTTGTATCTCAAATAGAACCTAAAACTATTGAAGAAGCTGAAAAAGATAGTAATTGGATGTTAGCGATACAAGAGAAATTAAATCAATTTACTTGAAATAATGTATGGTCCTTAGTTGATAGACCTAAAGGTCACTCAGTTATAGGATCTAAATGGGTATTTAGAAATAAATTAGATAAAAATGACATAGTAATTAGAAATAAAGCTAAATTAGTTACAAAAAAATATAATCAAGAAGAAGGAATTGATTTTGATGAAACTTTTGCACCTGTAGCTAGATTAGAAGCAATTAGATTATTACTTGCATTTGCATGTCATATGAACATTAATTTATTTTAAATGGATGTTTAAAGTGCATTTTTAAATGGATTTATAAATGAGGAAATTTTTGTAGAACAACCACCAGGTTTTGAAGATCATGAATTTCCAAATCATGTTTTTAAATTACACAAAGCACTATATGGTTTAAAATAGGCACCTAGAGCTTGGTATGATAGGCTAAGCAAATTTCTAATTGAAAATAATTTTTCTAGAGGAAATGTAAATAAAACCTTATTTTTGAAAAGAAAAGATAAAGACTTATTAGTAGTACAAATATATGTAGATGATATTGTTTTCGGTGCTACTAACAATCTTTTGTGTCAAGAATTTGCTATGTTAATGCAGGATGAATTCGAGATGAGCATGATGGGAGAACTCAATTTCTTCCTAGGACTTCAAATCAAACAAAGCAAAGATGTGATTTTCATCAACCAAACAAAGTACACAGGAAATTCTCAAGAAGTTTGGAATGAATCAATAAACCCCTTGGAACACCTATGAGTCCTTCATGCAAATTGGATAAAGATGAAGACGGTAAGAAAGTTGATCAAAAGCATTATAGAGGTATGATCGGATCTCTACTTTACTTAACTGCAAGTAGACCTGATATGATTTTGTTGTTTGTCTATGTGCTAGATTTCAATCTGAACCTAAAGAATCTCATTTAATTGTTGTAAAAAGAATACTAAGATATCTAAGTGGAACTAAAAATGTAGGATTATGGTATTCTAGAGACTCAACATTAAATTTGATTGCTTATTCTGATTCTGATTATGCTGGTTGTAAATTAGATAGAAAAAGTACAAGTGGTGCATATCAATTTTTAGGAAGTAACTTAATCTCTTGGTTTAGCAAAAAGAAAAATTCAGTTGCATTATCTACTACTGAAGCTGAATATGTTGCAGCTGGAAGTTGCTGTGCTCAAATCTTTGGATTAAGCGACAACTTGAAGATTATGGCATAAAACTTGATAAAACTCCTATAGATGTGATAACACAAGTGCAATAAACTTAACTAAAAATCCTATACAACATTCAAGAACTAAACATATTGAAATTAGATATCATTTTATTAGAGAACATGTAGCTAATGACATTTGTCTTGATTATGTTTGTATTGAGGACAACTAGCTGACATATTTACAAAACCTTTGAGTGAAAAGAGATTTTGTTATCTCAGAGGAGAATTAGGATTTGTGATCCATTGGAGTGATTTTGATATACCTAAGGAATGATTATCTAGAATTCAATCAATTTCTTGAAATTTGTTTCATGATTTTAAGGACAATTCATCTAGATATTTGAATCATTTGATTCACCAAATTTCAGAGGTTATTCAGCCAAAATTTGTTCTCAATCCGGACAGGTTTTAGATCCTTTGAAACTCTCTTTTTTTCTGAAACTGTCTTGGAGCCGACTCCTCTGGTATCGGAGTCGATTCCAGTTTTGTCTAAGAATTTGGAGCTGACACCTACTTTTTTCGAGTCAACTCCACTTCGAGCGCTGACTGTGTTAGCGACCTAAGCCGATACCTCACTTTGCGGGAGTCGACTCTAAGTGGTCCCAAATTGACTTATCTAGGGCAGAGCCGACTCCTCTTTCATTTCAATCGACTCATAATTCTTCCAAACTCTCTCCAACTCTTCCAAAACCCAAAATCTCTCAAATTAACCACTCCTTAGCTCTCAATGGCACCCAAACGTAGGGATCCATGTTTGGTGGAGCGGTGACGACCGGGAAATGAACAGTGAGGCATCCGGCGAGGCAGCCTTCACCGAGTTCTTCATCCTCTTCCTCGTCATCCACACCGAGCTGCTCCAAGCCCCTCCTCACCTCAAATCGACACCTAAGCCGGCCGAGTAATCACAATGGCAGAAAGGTAGACTTTCATTTATTTGAGGAAGAAGTTTCACTATTGTGCGGTAGTTAAAAGAACTAGGTTGGGATAAGGTGTGTTCCCTTGATTTACTCACTTACCTGCCTTAGTCAAGGAGTTTATTTAAATCTATCTAGAGGAGATTGAGGAATAGTTAGTTCTGTAAGAGGGAAAATGATTCATATAACCTCGAAAATTCTAGGAAATCTTTTAAGGATTCCTGTTACTGGGCTTGCTGGAAGCATTCATAGTGAGAGGTCAAATGCTTTATCAAGGATGCTAGGAAGAGAAGTCACTGAGTTTGAAAAATTAGGGCAAACCAATTGCCTCTTGAGTTAAGATTACTTCATAATATCTGTGGTTGGATTTTGTTTCCCAAGACAGGGAGGTTTGAATATGTCTCAGAGCGAGACATTGTTATAATGGACAGTGTTTTGATTGGACAACAAATTAATTTGGTTGGTATGATGGTTTGTATATGGCTGAAGCCGGGAATAAGAAAAGATCCACTTTACCTTATGGTATGATATTGACTTTAGTATTCCAAAGCCAGGTGTTGTTATTTCTGAAAATGAACCCAAAAAGAATTTAAGGCACACAGATTACTATAGTTTAGCAACTGTTCATTGGATGGGCTTTGTGAAGAAGGATGGTTAGTGGGAGAGGAAAGATCATTCTGAAGACAGAGTAGCTGAGATTTCTGAGCCTGGGCCTTCTGAGGCAAGACCATCAGGGAGGTACAGCTCACCTGGCCCCAGTCATTGTGTACCTCCTACTCCACCTGCTCCTTCCTCTTCAGTTCAGTCATCTGCTGGTTTTTCTGCTATCCAATTAGAGCAACTTAAAGGACTGTTTGCTACTCATAAAGAAGAAATGAAGACTGAGATAGATAGTAGTCTTATGAACTTAAGGGAAATGTTCTATTCTTTGGATGATAGAGTTAGCAAGATTGAGTCCACCCTTGGATCTTCCTCAGAATCTTTGAAGTCTGATCTCATGCACATATTTGAGAAACTTAAAGAATTTGGAGGAAATTCTGAGACTTATTCAAGATACAATGCAGAACTTCAAGAGAAAATCACAGTGGCATCTGCATTCTTTGATAGAAGGTTAAATGAATTTATCAGAGTTCAAAGTGAAGGAATGTGAACACTCTTAGAAGAACTCAAGAGACGTTTTAGAATTTGAAGTTTCTGCCTCTTTGTTGTACTGAAGTTTAGTTTGAATTTTGATGTAATTAGAATTTGATGTTGATGTAATGAAAGCAACATTCTGATATAGTTGAAAGTATTTATGATGTAATGTTTTGATACTCTAATGAATATCATATTTGCTCTTCTAGAACTTTGATATAGAATGACTTGAATTGAGTTTTGATTCACTTATGTTTAATGCATTGATCTATACTACATGTAACTTCTTAACCTTTTTGTTGATTACAAAAAAGGGGGAGAAGTAAATGATATTTGTATATGCATAAAAGTTGCAATTAAATGTACAAAGGGGAAAGAAGATAATATATATATATATATATATATATATATATATATATATACATTGAATGAATTTCATTAAGAAATTGGTATGTATCAAGAAGTTTCAATGAAATAAGTTTAATTGGTATCAAGTAGTTTCAATGAAATAAGTTCAATAGGTATCAAACATTAAATGAAATGAGCTTACTTTGATATGCATGGAGTTTAAATGATAAGGAAAGAATATGTTAAGTATCATAGGGGGATCTATCTCATTCAGGAGGAGCTTAATTATGAGAACTTATCTTCTTTGAAGATTTCATTAATTAATCATGCATATACTTAATGTTTTTGTCATCATCAAAAAGGGGGAGATTGTTGACCCAATTATTGATTTTGATGATTAACAAAAGCCATGAGTATATTCATCATGTTTCTGATATATTTGATTAGTGTTTCAGGCATTAAGGTTGATCAATTAATAAAGGAATAAGTTTTGAATCAAATTTGAAAGGAAATTATTTAAGTTCAGAACTTAGAGTCAACACCCAAACAGTCAGGAGCCGACCCCAGGGCGTATCAGAACTTTTCTAGGATTTCGGCATGGTCCAGAGTCGACAGCTAGAGTTTCGGAGCTGACTCCAACCTGAGATACAGAGAAGTGGTTTCTGCGTCAGTTTCTGGAGCCAACACCTGGAGTTCAGGAGCCGATACCTGAAAGTTACGGAGCTAACACCTGAGTTTCTGGAGCCGACTCTAACCTGAGTACAGAGAGCATGTTTTTTGGACATAGTTAGAGTTGACACCTTTGAATTCTGGAGCCGACTCCCAAATGCGTCGAGCCGACACTTAACTTGTTTGGAGCCGACTCATCAACAAACTTCTTATTACTATTTTTGGACACCCCGACTTGGAGCCGACACATGAAAAGTTGGAGCCGACTCCAATTTGTTAGGAACGGATTTTTCAAATGTCAGAACGGACTCCAACGGTAATATTTTTTCACCTAATCTCTAACGGCTAGTTTTCTTTATGTATAGAAGTAATCCAACTGCTCTGTAACAGCTATTTTTCTCACCTAAACTTAGATTAAGAGATCTATAAAAAGGGGGAACCGTCTGTTTGAAAAAGAGACTAAAAAATCGAGAAAAATACTTAGTGAAAAAGAGAGAAATTTCAAAGAGAAATCTATGAGTGCATGCCCATTATTTAAAGAAAGATTCAAGAGAAATCCAAAGCATTCAAAGTTTAGAATCAAGGATTTCCCAAGTAAAAGGAAGAAAGCAAAAGCCCTATTTTTTCCAACTTCTCAACTGCAATTTTTGTGAGGAATCTGAGCTGAGGCCTGATTCAATCATTCAAGGGAGAAGAAGAAAAGAAGATAAGCTCAAATCAAAATCGCTTCAAACAGGCTTTTCTTACCTTTGTTTATTTAATTGCATATTTGCTCATTTGAGGAGCTCTTTTGTATTCAAAACTATATTTTTCTTTGTTGGTTGCTAATTTAATCAAGGGATTGAATTAGTGAAGGTAGTATACCTCGGGACAAGCTAAGGATAGCTTGTGGTTGGGTTTTGTGCTGGTGAGCTTGGAAAAAACCAGCTGGGTTCATTGTGACCCCGAAAAACAACAAGTTTGGGTTGTGAGCTTGTAAAACAACTTGGCTGTAATCAAGTGGATTATAGTATGGACCCAAGTGCTGCTTGGGAGTGGACGTAGGTGTTGGATACACTGAACCACTATAAAATCTTTGTGTTTGCCATGCTTTGTCTCTCTCTCTCTCTCAATCTCATTTGTGCTTAGCTTCAATTAATTTAGTTCATTTGAGCATCTTTATATCAATCAAAATATTTTCAAAGTATTAAAATTTTTAAAGAACACAATTTACCCTCCCTCTTGGGTTGCCATCTGGGCCAACAGTCTTGAAGTGCCGAGCTGGCCTCGGGCTTTTTGGAGTCGGTGGTACACCGGTCTTCGGTGCCAATGGTACATTGGTCTTGAAGTACTGAGCTGGCCTTGGGCTTTTTGGAGCCGGTGGTACACCGGTCTTCGGTGCCAATGGTACATTAGTCTTGAAGTGTCGAGCTGGCCTCGGGCTTTTTGAAGCCGGTGGTACACCAGTCTTCGGTGCCAATGGTACATTGGTCTTGAAGTGCCGAGTTGGCCTCGAGCTTTTTGGAGCCGGTGGTACACCGATCTTTGGTGCCAATGGTACATTGGTCTTGAAGTGCCGAGCTGGCCTCGGGCTTTTTAGAGCTAATGGTACACCGGTCTTTGGTGCCAATGGTACATTGGTCTTGAAGTGTCAAGCCTGCCTCGGGCTTTTTGAAGCCGATGGTACACTAGTCTTCGGTGCCAATGATACATTGGTCTTGAAGTGCCGAGTTGGCCTCAAACTTTTTGGAGCCGATGGTACACCGGTCTTCGGTGCCAATTGTACATTGGTCTTGAAGTGCCGAGCTGGCCTCGGGCTTTTTGGAGCCGGTGGTATACCGGTCTTCCGTGCCAATGGTACATTGGTCTTGAAGTGCCAAGCTGGCCTTGGGCTTTTTGCTAAAAAACTGAGTTACTTGAACACGTGTTTATTAATATAGAGTGGGGCGAGAGCCCGAAAGAATGCAAGTATGCAATTCAATGTAAAGAAAGGGTACACTACTGATAATACCGACGGAGGTTGTAAGCATTCCATGTTCACGGGAGCGGCTTTCCATCTAGTCCTTCAATTCTATACGCTCCATGATGGAGTGCTTCGATGACTCGGTAGGGTCCTTCCCAATTTGGCGATAGCTTGCCTCCTTCTGTCGGTTTTGAAACTTCGGCCCGCCGGAGGACCAAGTCCCCTGGCAAGAATGTCTTTGGACGGACATGGGCATTGTAATACCTGGCCGTTCGCTGTCAGTAGGCTGCCATCCGGAGTTGCGCTCGGTCCCATATCTCCTCCACCAGGTCAAGGTTGGCCCTCAATTGATTCGAGTTGTCCTCCTCACTGTACGACTCCACCCAGGGGCTTGGGGCGCCTATCTCCACAAGAATGATAGCTTTGGACCCGAAGACTAGGATGAAAGGAATCTCTACAGTGGGGGCTCGCGGCGTTGTGTGGTATGCCCACAGCACATTGGGGAGCTCCTCCACCCACCATCCTTTGCAGTCATCCAGTCGGGCTCTAAGTCCTTAGAGAATGATACGGTTGGTCACCTCAGCCGCACCGTTGGTCTGAGGGTGCCCGACTGAGGTGAATCGCTGGTGAATACCCAGCTTGGTACAAAATCCTCTGAAGGATATGTTGTCAAACTACCAGTCGTTGTCGGTGACGAGGGTATGCGGTAGCCCGAACCAGCATATTATGGATTTCTAGAAAAAGGACCTCACCTTGCCCTCGGTGATCTTAGCGAGTGCCTCGGCCTCGATTCACTTGGTGAAGTGGTCGACGGCTACCAGCAGGAATTTGCGCTGACCGAAGGAAACGGTCCCAAGATGTCCATACCCCACTAGGCGAAGGGCCAAGGTGCTGCCAGGGGGGTCAGTTGGGACGTCGGCTGCCGTTGGATGCTAACATGGCGCTGGCAACTATCACACCTCTTGACGAGCTTGGCCGCGTCCTCCCTCATCGTCAGCCAGTAGTACCCTTGCTGCAGGGCTTTATATGCCAAACCTCTGCCCCCCAGATGACCTTCGCATACGCCTTTATGGATTTTTCGTAGGATGTAATCAGCCTCCGTGGGGCCGATGCACTTAAGGATTGGGTACGAGAATGACTTTCGGTAGAGATTTTCATCCATCATTAGAAACTTCGGGGCTCGCCACTTAAGTAGTCTTGCCTCAGCTAGGTCTTCAAGGAGGATACCATCGGTAAGGTACTGGACGTAAGCGTCCATCCAAGAGGGTTCCTGCACGATCCGCAAGGCTTCCTCTGGGGTTTCAATGCTTGGGGTCTGCAGGTGCTCCACGTACGTTCTACCCAAGGTCCCGTCGGCCAAGGTGGCCAAGCGAGACAATGCATCAGCCCTAGCATTCTCCCCCCGAGGAATGTAGCTGATGCGGAAATAGATAAACTAAGAGGCCTAGGATTGCACCTTGCTCAGGTAATGAGACATGGTCGGGTCTCTAGCCTCGTACTCCCCAGTGACCTGCCCAGAGACGAGCTGAGAGTCTGTGAAGGCCCTTAGACGCTTCGCACCGAGCCCCTTGGCCATCCTCATCCCTGCCAGTAAGGCTTCATATTCCGCTTGATTGTTGGTGGCTGGGAAGAGAAATCGGAGGGCATACTCCATCACCTCCCCCTCGGAGCTCGCAAGAATGAGTCCAGCCTCGCTCCCTTGGGAATTCGATGCACCATCAACATGGAGGATCCAGTCTTTCTCTCCTGCCTCCTCAGCCATAGGGGACTCCACGCGCATCTTTGGGTGCGACTCCTCCGGATGCTCCTCGGCCCAGGTGCACTCAACCAAAAAATTGGCTAACACCTGGGATTTCATTGCAGATGTTGGCCGAATTGACAAGTTGAACTCCCGAGCTTGATGGCCCACTTTGCCAGCTAACCGAAGGTGTCGGGACGAGACAAGATGGCCTGGAGGGGTTGATCCGTGAGCACTACAATTGGATGAGCTTGGAAGTAGGGTCGGAAGCGCTGAGCAGAGATGATCAGGGCAAAGATGATCTTTCGGTCTTTGAATATCTGGTCTCAACATCGTGAAGTACTTTGCTGGTGTAGTAGACCAGCTTCTGTGCTCTGTCGGTATCTATGCGAACAAGCATGGAGCTAACGGCCTCGGGGGAGGCTGCAAGATACAGAAAGAGTTCCTCCCCGCTTCTTGGCTTGGACAACAGTGGCGGAGTGGATAAAAACTTTTTTAGCTCCTCGAAGGCTTCCTGACATTCCTTCGTTCACTCGAAACTATTGACCTTGCGCAATGCCTTAAAGAAAGGCAGACACCTCTCTGCCGACTTGGACAAGAAATGGCTTAAGGCTGCCACCCTTCCGGTCAGGCGCTGCACCTCCTTCTTGTTGGCTGGGGGCCATATGTCCAGGATGGTTCGGATCTTGTCGGAGCTTGCCTCAATCCCCCTCTGCGTCACCATGAAGCCTAGAAACTTGCCTGCTATAACTCTGAAGGCAACTTGTGGGGTTCAGCCTCATCTGATATCGGCGAAGATTGCCAAAGGTCTCCGCGAGGTCGACGACACGGTCGGCAGCATGGGCACTCTTGGTCAGCATGTCGTCCACGTATACCTTCACATTACGCCCGATCTGGTCCTTAAAGACTTTAGTCATTAACCTCTGGTAGGTGGCCCCCACATTCTTCAACCCAAACGACATCACCTTGTAGCAATATATCCCCTTTTCGATTACAAATGATGTTGCCTCCTCATCAGCCGGGTCCATCTTAATCTGGTTGTATCTAGAGAAGGCATCCATGAAGCTGAGAGTCTCGTGGCCGGACGTGGCATCCACCAACTGGTTGATCTGAGGCAGTGGGAAGCTATCCTTGGGGCACGCCTTATTGAGGTCAGTGAAGTCCACGCACATCCTCCAACTCCCACTGGCCTTGCAGACCATCACGACATTCGCCAGCCAGTCAGGGTAGTGCACCTCGTGAATGTGGCTGGTCGCCACCAACTTACGCACCCCCTCATCTATGGCTTTCTGCCTATCGGGGGCGAAGCTCCTTTTCTTCTATCGGATAGGTCGGCACTCTGGCTTGGCGTTGAGCTGATGGGTAATCACTTCCTTCGGGATGCCTGGCATGTCAAACATCGACCATGCAAGATATCAGCGTTGGCTCGCAGGAAAGCGAGGAGCTAGTTGCGAGCCTCCTCCAAGAGTAGGGCCCCGACCTGGACCGTCCTCGTTGGGTCCTCCCCTAGAGGGAAGGTCAGCAGGTGCTCGGCCGGCTCCCCTCTCCTCTTTGAGTCTCGGGGGTCCAGTGCTTCTGATGCGGGTGCAGGTACTGCCCCCTGAGGACTGGGGCAATATGGTAGTAAAGCGGCAGCGGGCTCTGCTTCCCTCGCATTTCCCTGACCCCCTCACTGGTGGGGAACCTCACCGGAGCCTCTTCGTGGAGATAACAACATCCAGAAGATTGAGTCCAGGCCTTCTGAGGATGGCATTGTAGGCGAGAGGCACTCGGACCATAAGGAAGCTCATAAAAACCGTACTCTGACACGGGGGCATCCTGGCCGTGATGAGGAGAGTGATATCTCCCTCGACTTTTATAGAGTCTCCGGTGAAACCCATCAAGGACGTGGCAACAGGCCGAAGTGAGTTGGGAGTCAGGTTCATACGAACAAAGACATCATAACTCAAAACGTCCAACGAGCTTCCACTGTCAATTAGAATTCTTTTTACAGGATGCTTAGCGATCGTCATGGACACGATGACGCTATCATCATTTTTGTTGACCACCCCTCTAGGTCCCTTTTATAAAAGGAAATTACAGAATTTAACCCCTCCTCCCCCTCGGCATCTTGGGCGTGCCACCTGCCCTCCAAGAAATCATTGCCACTGTCTTCTCAATTGAAGCATTGATGATCATTGGTGGCGGAGGCACTGACGGGCCAGGTGCACCCGAGTTGTTCTTCAGAACGAACTTCCCCAGGTGGCCACGCTGGATGAGATCCTCTATTGCCTTCTTCAATTGGCGATAGTTGTCGGTGTCATGGCCGTGGTCTCGATGGAAGCGGCAGTACAAGTTCTTGTTGTGAGGGATCTTCGGGTTCAGTGGAGGAGGGTGCTGAAGGTACGTCTCGCCCTTGATCTCAAGCAGGATGTGAGATATTGAGGCGAGCAAGGGGGTGAATGGACCGTTCCTCGGTGCAAGAGCCCGAGGTTGGTTGTCGGTCGGCGGGGAGGCTCGGGCCTCCTGGGTCGAACCTCGGCAAGCTCAGGACGAGTCGGCTTTTTGGTGGTGCCTCTATTGGCCTCGCGCCGGGAGGAGTCAGCCTTATCGGTGCCGATGTACTTTTGAGCTTAGCTCAAAAGTTCGGCGTAGGAGCTAGGCGGCTTCTTATCGAGGGAGTATGCAAAACGGGAGGGGCGAAGCCCTCGTTTCAAGGCCAGAGTGGCCACATAATCCTCGAGGTTGTAGACCTCGAGGGCAGCTTCTTTGAATCGAGCAACATAGTCCCGCAAGGACTCGCCACCCTTATGCTGGATGGAGAATAGACTATCCGCCATTTTGGGTATCTTCTGGCAGCATCAAAATGGGCCAAGAAGGCCCTCTCTAACTGGCGAAGGAGTTGATACTCCGCGGTGGTAGGCGAGAGTACCAGGCTCGGGCAGCCTTCCTCAGGGTAGCGGGGAAGGCGACGCAGAGAAGAGAGTCGGTTGCCCCCTGGACCTGTATGAGATCTTGTAACTCTCCAAATGGTCCGGGGATTAGTGGTCCCATCGTACGGGTCCAACTGAGGGAGGCAGAACCGGGTTGAGATTGGTTCCTCCATGATGCGCGGAACAGAGGTGGCCGGTTATCATAATCCGCCTCAGGCAGGTTGGTGATCCGACGGCTGAACTTCTCAGCCGCTAGTTGTACTTATCAAGCCGGTGCTCGGCATGGTGAGCTATCCGGCCATCGTAGGACCCCTCCCTTGAAGATTCCGAAGAGGGGGAGGAGTGACGGTGGTGAAGACGGGTGCGCTCCGCCTCCCTTCCGCGCCGCCACTTTGGGGAAGCACTGGCATGGCGGGAAGGAGACCGAGACCTCTTGGAGGTCTCCCGGTGATGACGCTTGGGCGAAGCGTGGCGGTGAAGAACTTCCCGGATGGGAGATCTCCTCCGAGAAGAATGTTGACTGGACTGGACCACCCCTGGGATTGACATGGGTGGCCTCGGCTGCTGCTGCAGAACTTGGACCGCCGCCTCCAGCGACTAAACTTGCATGGTGAGGGTGGCGAGTCGATCTTCTTGATGTTGCTGTAGTGGTGGTGATAGTGGTGCAGGGACGCTGGCTTGGGGAGCAGGGAGATCGGCTGCCTGCAGGTCAGCTCCCAGGCACTGCCCCCTAGCATGACTCGTGAAGACCTCTTGCGCACGAGTCATCGCCATTGCTCGAGAGCTCAGGGAAGAGAAAAAATGGGCGTTGACTGGTTCAAAGCTTTTTATCTTCCCCCCTACCTGGCGCTCCAATCTGTTGACGCCAAGTCACTTTCCCTCAACGTCGGGGAACGAAGATTCTCCTCCTCCTCGAAGATCCCTGCAAGAAAGTCTCTGGAGACCGATGCTCCGGTGGGGACCCTCCGACACTCAAGTCAGCAACTTGGGAATAGACAAGTGTTAACTAGCAGAAAGAGCTAGAGAACTTGAGTTCAGGATCCTTCCCTCGTTGTGAGTGTGGACTTTTATACCTGTTCAAATGTCTCTTTTTCCATTTCCAGAAGGTTTCTGATTTGAGGTGCCATTGTCCGGTAATGGACGGAAGGCAAGGCTGACAGTGATAGGTCGCAACTGACACTAGACATGTTAGAGGTGTCTTGCCCCGCTGCCACCTACTAAGCACGGCGCTACGGGTGGCAGGCAGGCCTGGTCGTGTTAGACGTGCGCTGTTACGGGGCATGGCCATGCACTGTTGCAGTTGAATGGTGATCACGTGGCTGCTGCAGGCAGTTGGGGGCCATATGGGTGTGTCAGATGGCTCGAGGTAATGGGTCGCTAGTCTAAGGCCAAGGCGGAGGCTCGAGGCCGGAACCGAGGCTGAGGTGGAGGCTCGAGGCCAAGGCCGAGCGGGAGCTCGAGGCCGAGGGACCTCATAGGCCGAGGGGACCCGGATTACCATCCATAGAGTTTACACCACTAGATATAAATCTTATTTTTAATTAATATATGTATACATCTTTATATGTGATCATCATATAGAAAATGACGTGAATACAAGTGTATTAATATTTTTAATTTATATTTTATTTATTTTGAACTCTATAAAGTATCTATTTTTAGATTAATTTCACTTAATCTTCTTCAACTATAGAATATTTGTTCATTTCTTTCGAAACTAAACAAAAATTTAAATTAATTCTTTAATTTTGATTTTAGTTATAATTAACTCTTATCGTCTCCATATAGGATTAAAAGTCATTAAAAAGTAGTCACGTGGCCATTATAGGCACCATTTTATATATCTTAAAAAACGGATACTTAATGTTATACTGGATCAAAATTATTATTTTCAAACGAATGGATGTCGTTACCTTTTATCATACTATTTATTACAAAATCTAGCATAATTACATGACAGTCGTATGACCATTTTTTTTTGTTTCATATAATGCCTAATTTAAATGCCAAGGATCAACTGTAACTTAAACTATAATTAAAATTTGAATGTAATTCTTTTAATTTAGAGAGAAATATGCAAATATTTCATAGTTTAGAGAAGTTAAGTAAAATTAATTTTTTATTTTTTTATTGGGCTTGAGCTTAGTCTAAATTTTTAGTTAAGCCTTGAGAATAGGTTAGCTCGACCACTCATTTGGCTCTATCCAAACATTTAAATCCTAAGATTTATGGATTTTTTGACCCATAATATCTCATGAAGATATGTTGCAATTCAAATTCTATGCCCAATTGACTTGCACTTTAATTTTTATAGACCATATAAACTCAATTCGCTAATGAATTAATTAAAACAGTAGATGGACTTGAAACATTATAATGATATAAAGCCGATCCAACTACATAAAAATTGATGGATTAAATTTTTAAAGATCATATAGATTTAATCTATATGTTGCCTTAAGTAGCTCATAGTCAGCATAAAATTTTGTTAGATCTATTAAAATATTAATCTACTAAATTAAACTATGTGAAAGGATAGAACGTTCCCGTTAAGCGATGCATTGCATCTGCCTTCGAATGTTTCAAAAAAATAGGCAAGAAGAGCTGCACTGATGCTCGGATGCGATGATAATCCTAATGAAGAAAGCAGATTCATATAGCCAATCACATATAGTTGAAAAAAAAAAAAAGCTTAGATAAGTTAAATTAAGTTGAGTATATAGATTCAATATGCTAATAGATTAATTAGATTAGCATATAAATTTAAAGGCATTACGTTGCCATATTTAACTAATTTACTCTTATAGCTAGCATTAGAACCATAATAGTACCATGCATTCAACTAGTTAGCTACAACTTTACGCAAAAAGTAATGTGCTTGAGCCATGCATACCCTAAGAGGTTATTTTATTTAAACTAATTTTCAAGTGCCATTAGATCCAACGGACGGTGAGTTAAGAATGAGTTCGGGAAAACCAAAACTCACTCCTTTGCCATTGCACGCAAACTCGATGTACAGAATCGGCAAAAGGGAATGCCAAAATACCTTGCGAGGGAAGCAGCAGCAAGCTTAAGCTCAGACATTCGTAGCATTATGCTTACACTTCCTTTTTGTGAGATCTAAATTAAAACTAAAACCACCGACAGAAACTCAGTTCCCTTCTAACAAAGAAAAGAAGCCAAAAAAAAAAAAAAAGTTGAGCAACGGCGCCAAGCTAGTTGCCTGCCAATTGATAGTTTTTGCCACATAAAAAGTACTTCACGTATACAAAAGGAGGTCAGCTTATGAGTCATTACTGCATTTCCTATGCACATCAGTGTCAGTGAGCCCCTTTATTGAATACATGAGGTGACAATTTAAGCGTGTAGTCAATTTTCAAAGAGACATATTTGTTGGTAAAACTACTGCAGCTTTGATTGGGGAGGGTGGTTGCAAATGATGAATACTTTGAAAGTTTGCTATCCATACATCTTCATAAAGATGTCTGCAGCCATTAACATATTCTACTCTCATGTCTGTTTAATGATGCATTGATTTAGGTGAGAGGTATGCCAATTCAATATTTTATGGCTTACCACTCTATTGCAGGTCATTGTTAAATGTGAAGATGAAAGGAAGCTTATGGGGGGTGTCAGTACCAGTGTCCCTATCGCAATTGAGAGGTGGGACAACATTGAGAAGCATGATCATGATAAGAGGGCAGCAGATCATGGATTAAAAGATCATATATTATCAGCATGCCTTAAGCTCATCTACTTGAGTTTGGCCATGGTTAATGACTTCCTTTCCTGTTGGACTTGGGATATCATCTTTAATCATGCATTCATTCACTTTGATATTTTATTGTTATTTAATAATAATATTTTGAAGCAACACATAACATCTAGGGACATATTGTATCCATGTTAGCAAGGCAAAGGCTTGATATTTGGTTTCTTTTAGGCTTAGAATAGGTCTTAGCTATGTTGTTTGCTAGGCATCTTTTTGGACCCATCAACCTTACCTAGCATTACAATCTAACCTAATTGCCTTGGATTACATGTAGCTGATCCACTTGCATCCTTGTTGTTGGATTGCAAGGGAAAATGTCCCTATATGTTATAGTACACTATGGTTCATGCATTTTTGTATGCAACCCTAGATTTTTTTAGGGGTGAAGGGGAGTAAGTATTATTGTACATATATTTTCTTTCCTCACAAAATGTACATGTATGGTGGTACCATGTCCCAATTTGATAATGTGTGTGTGTGTGTGTGTGTGTTTTTTTTTTTTTTTTGAATCCTCTGCCCTCATCTCTATTGTGGGGATGCAAACAAAGGGAGGGCAAGAGGAGGTGGCCATCTTTTGAGCTTATATTGCTTGGTATGTAGGAAGTCCTTTGAGGAGAGGAAAGAACATGTCGCCATCCTCCTTTTCTAGCCAGCGAGGCTTATAGACAATATTAAAAGGAAGGTGATGAGGAGAAGAAACAAAACAGGGCTCTTTTTTAAGGGAGGGGAGGGGTTTACATTGCAAAGAGGGGAGAGGTGGTTGGTGTGGTCACTTTCCACTTCATGAGATGGGAGAGGGGCTCATTAGCCGTCACATGGGGGTTGGGATAAACAAAGCCAATCTATCCGGCGAGTCCAAATCACGGTTTTACTAAACAAATCCACCGGCCCCGAGCTTGTCCCCCTCCCTCTTCCCTTCTCTATCTACCGAGCTTCCATGCTTGGCAATGCAAGGGAACACCCCCATCTCTCTCTCTCTCTCCATGCCCAATGTATGTGGCGTAGAGAGAGAGAGAGTCCAAACTTTATAAAGAAGGATTGATGGACAGCAAAGTTTATAAAATTGTGATCCCTCAAACAACCATTCACCGAGGTATATGGGGGTGTGAATGTGTAGACCTCAAAGCTAAATTCCACCTAGTTTACCCATGACTTTGGTGTGCATGGGGAAATTTTGGCAATGAGAAAGGAATGATGAAGCTTGTCTCTCAAAAAAATCACATCCAACCCTCATAAACAGGCAAAACAATAGCTGAAGCATAGTCACCTTTGATTTTTTTTTTAAAAAAAATTCATGAAGTGATGAATAATATATGCTAACTAAACTTAATTGGATTGTAAATCCTTAATCGAATTGATTGTCCAATTAATTATATATAAAAATCATATTATTTAAATCAAAATTTACCGAATCGACTTAAAAAATCTAGTAATAATGATTTACCTGAAAGCTTATTTGAATTTATCAAGATATCGTGAGAGTCCATTCAAATAGAACCTCAATCTTATATATTTGATAAATATAATATATCTGTTAATGCTCAATATAATAATAATAATAATAATCAGGGATTTTGTTTTGATTTAAATGTTCAATTTCTCATGTACTACTAGAGGCAAGACAATTGCAGTTCACGGTTGAAAGGAAACAAAGATGTGGCGATGGCTTGGGCGAACCAAACAAGCGGAATGCTTGGGATTAGACCCATCAATCACACAGCCCACACGGCTCCGGCCCCAGAGACGATGCTCACACCATTGACAAGACCCGTCACTCAAATCCCCGTGTCCTCCTCTCTCTCATAATTGACCCTGTGGGCCCCATCAAACTCGACCTAAGAAGGGTACTGTGCCCAGCCCAACTATTACCGCTAATCAGTTGCATCAGATGGTCAGTCCTCCATGGCCCCACCAATCCAACGGACCAAATCAAACAATGCAAATATTTTAATCTAAACTATTGCAACTAATAATCTATTCATGGTATTTTAGTGAATATGTGTAAAATCAGGGGCTTCTTCGCTTATATCTGCATGCACTTGTCCAATCGAATTCAGTGCATCCTCGATTTGTTTCTTCTACTCTCTCTCTCTCTCTCTCTCTCTTAGCAGGACATCATATTCTATATCACAAAAAAAAAAAAAAAAAAAAAAAATTTTTCTCTCTCTACAATTAATAAACTGTTATTAGCTGCCCAACGCTGATCGCTTCTTATTAAACCATCTAACTTATACTTAATACTTAATATGATATTAAGACAGGTTAATACCGTAATATTATCGGCAATATGTCTCCGGGTCTTGGCATTAAAAAGTCGTGCGAAGAAATTGTGATCATATGATTATGGATAATTACAGGATTAACCGCGGTTTAAAGTTAATGTTCCCGCCTCGAGTATGGGCATTTTGGTCAAGTGGCTCAGGGAAAAAAAAAGCCGGCCATGTGGCGTTGCGATCTGACGACTGCTCCTGTCCCGGGTGGGGCCCACCGAGTGCAGGACACCGTGCCCCTCGGTGCACCCTCGGGGCGATCAGGGCCGCCCGTTTGAGGGATGTGCCCGAGGAGAGGAGCGCCCTGCCGTCCGACCGATGAACCGTCCCTCTCGTTCTCGAACCTCATTGGTGGTTAGCAGTCTGAGATCGATGGGGCCCGCAGTTGATCGGACGGCCTCGATCGAAGCGAGCACATCGCCCGGAAAGGTGGTCGGAGCTCGGTCCCCACGGTATCTGTATATCAGGGCCGTCCAATCGCTAGACCCCCTACCTCCCATCTAGACCTTAAATGACCGAAACGCCCTTACGCTGACGACACCACTGCAAGGGTAAATTGGTCATTATTGGTATAAGAATTTCGTAAAATACGGGAAAGGGTTATCGTATTGGCTGAGCATTTGATTCCCGAAGTTTGGCAACAGCGGTTCGCGTGTCAAATGACGAAAATGCCCCGGAGGGAAGGATGTCGTCACGTGTAGATTGGAGGGAGATGGGGGTACTTTGGTCAGGAGGTCCACTGATATAATGATGATATTTTGGGCAGAGCAGCTTTTTTTCTCCCCCCGCCTTTTATTTTTTGGATGCTAATTATAACATCTGACACAGTTTCGAGTTTTGGGCAATGTTCACTGTTGTATGTAATAAGAGGGGCAAGCGAAATTAAATAACAAATAAATATACTTTAATAGATATATGTGAATTAAATAAAAATTTGATGGAAAAAATAAAATGATTAAAAAAAAAAAAAAAAAAAAAGGAAGGAAGGCTATGGGTTGGCAGAAGGGTCGAGTCCAGAGAGAGAGAGAGAGAGAGAGAGAGAGAGAGATAATGTTTAATTATTTAAAACAATTAATTATTTATTTAAAAATAAAAGAAAAATAAAAAAAGAGAAACGTTAGAGAGAGAGAGAGAGAGAGAGAGAGAGAGAGAAGGGGGAGGAGGGGAGTGAAGCACTTTACCACTTTTTTATGATGCACGCATCCATAGCCCCAGAGAGAGAAAGAGAAGGGTCCAGGGTACTGCTTCCACCCTTGCACCTCTTCCATCTCCACAGCTCCATCAACCCATCCAGGGAGAAAGGAGGGACCAAAAGCAAGCTACAGGAGACGCGAGAGCGAGAGCGAGAGCGAGAGAAAAGATGAGGGAAATATAAGGGAGAGAGAGCATAGAGTTGGATAAGAGTACCCTGTGAGATTGGAGGAATGCTTTAATCTCAATACGAATAACTATTACCAATCTGTAGTTGGACAAATACATACAAACAAAACAAATCCCCAAATATAAAGCCAAAGTCCAGATCTTTATTACCTCTATCTATTATTCCTACCACTGCTGGTACCACTCCCAAAACCCATCTCGTAGTGTAGAGAGAGAGAGAGAGAGAGAGAGCAGAAGGTCGGAGTAGGAGTTGGGAGCTAGAGGGCTTTTGTATGTGGTGGAGAGGTATTAGATGAGGGGGATGCCCTTCAGTCTCCAAGAGGAGGGGCCTTGGAAATCTTTGTTGCAGGGGAAGAGGAAAAGAGCCTCTTTTGGGGCAGCGCCGGCGGTTGTGGGAACCATAAGCGGCGGAAGGGACTGCTGGAGGGGTTGGAGCCTCGGTCGGTGCTGGATAATAGAAGGAGCCCCAGCCCACCAACGTCCACCTCCACCCTGTCTTCCTCCCTGGGCGGCGGCGGCGGCGGCGCTTCCTCCGATACCGCCGGCGTGGCGGCGGTCTCCGACAACCCCGTTCCCCACAAATGGCCCCCAGTCGCCGCCTCGGCGTCCGCCTCCGCCGCAACCCCATCGGCGGAGGCGGCCCGGAAGGAGGAGTGGGCGGCTGAGCTCCAGACCATCCCCGGCGCCGCCCTGGATGGCAGCGGAGAGAAGTGCGGCGTCGGCCTTGGAGCCGTGGAGGACTGGGAGGCAATAATGCTCTCCGAGTCCGCTGCCTCCCCTGGCCAGGAGCAGACCTTCCTCGGGTGGATCATGGGCGACATCGACGACGCCGCCGGGCTCAAGCACCACCCGATCCCCCCGCCGGAGCTCGACGGCACCAGTAGCGCCGCCGCGGCCTTCGGCCTCGTCGATCCGGGCTTCGGCCTTGACGCCATGGGCGGTCTTGGTGGGGGAGCGATGGCCTCGATCTCCTCCTCTAATCCTTCTCCATTGGTCTCCTCTGCTATCTCCGCCGGTGGATTCGGCCCCATTAGCAGCAGCAGCAGCAGCGTCAAAGCTCCCACCTTTGGGGTCGGGAACCCGCCGAACACTGCCGCCGTCTTCCCTCCGGCGTCAGCGAACAGCCTCCAGTTGCCGTTCTCCCTGCCCCCCGGCGTCCTCTACCAGGAGCCCGTGGAGGAGAAGCCGCTCTTCTTCGGCCCGAGTCTTCTTCTCAGCCAGCACCAGCAAGCCCAGGCGCCGCAGAACCCGGCCTTCTTCCTTCCTCTTCCCCAATTCGACGCCCAACCGCCGGCCCACCTCCTCCCGCCCCAGACCAAGCGCCATCACCCGCTCTCCGTTGACCAGATGGCCCCGAAGTCCCCTTTCTCCGACTCCCCAGGTCCTGAGTTCTTCCTCCGCCGCGGCCAGCCCCAGCCGCAGTCCTTGCCGCCACTAAATGTGGCTCCTTTCCACCTCCCGCAGCGCCCAAGGTGGCCTCCGGCAGCGAGACCACGGCGGCCGCGGCTGCCGCAGTGCAGCAGCAGCAGCAGCAGGCATTGGTCGAGCAGCTCTTCAAGGCGGCGGAGCTCGTCGAGGCCGGCAACACCGTTAGCGCCCGTGGGATATTGGCGCGGCTCAATCACCAGCTCCCCTCCCCAGTGGGGAAGCCATTCCTCCGCTCCGCCTTCTACTTCAAGGAGGCTCTCCACCTTCTCACGTCCACCAACGCCCCCAACCCACCTCCCTCCCCTCTCGCCACTCCCTTCGACGTCGTCCTCAAGCTCGGCACCGTCAAGGCCTTTTCCGACGTCTCCCCCGTCCTCCAATTCACCAACTTCACCTCCGTCCAGGCTCTCCTCGAGGAGCTCGGCTCCGCCCCCCGCATCCACGTCGTCGACTTCGACATCGGCGTCGGGGCCAGTGGTCCGCCTTCATGCAGGAGCTTGCGCAGCGCCGCTGTACTGCGGCCGGCGCCGCCTCTCCATCCTTAAAAATCACAGCTTTCGCCTCTCCCTGCTCCCACCACCCCTCGAGCTCCACCTCACCCGCGAGAACCTCTCCCACTTCGCCGCCGACCTCAACATCCCCTTCGAGTTCAATGTCCTCAGCCTCGACCCCTTCGACCCCTCCCTGCTCCTCAGCCTATCCTCCGCCGGCGTCGACGAAGCCATTGCCATCAACCTGTCCATCGGCTCCGCTGTCCACCCGCCCGTCCCCACCCTCCTCCGTCTTGTCAAGCAGCTCTCTCCGAAGATCGTCATCTCCGTCGACCACGGCGGCGACCGCAGTGACCTGCCCTTCTCCAACCACTTCGCGTATGCCTTCCAGTCTTACACTGTCCTCCTGGACTCCATCGATGCGGCGGGCACCAACCTAGAGTCGGCCAACAAGATTGAACGGTTCTTGGTGCAGCCGAGGATCGAGAACGCCGTGCTGGGCCGCCACCGGATTGCCGACAAGATGCTCCCCTGGCGGACGCTCTTCGCCTCGGCCGGCTTCGTGCCAGTGCAGTTCAGCAACTTCGCGGAGACGCAGGCCGAGTGTCTCCTGAAGAGGGTGCAGGTGAGGGGATTCCATGTGGAGAAGCGCCAGGCTTCACTTTCTCTCTGCTGGCAGCGCGGGGAGCTCGTTTCGGTGTCGGCTTGGAGGTGCTGAAGGAGCTCCCTTCTCACAGGCATGTTACCAAACTCAAGTTAGTCTCACTATCTCAGGCCTAGACCAATTGCAAATTGTGGATGTTTAATGGTGGCAACCTGTTTTGTTGTCGAATATGGCACTGTCTTTCCAGTAATTGCTCTTTACTTGATTGTTATGTGGTTTTAGAGGCAATTCAACAAACTGGGAGGTCTGGTATAGTTTCAGTTTCGCCTTCTTGTTTTCGTTTTGGACGTTGGGTAGTAATGTTTATGTTGCTTCTGGTTAATGAGGATGTACACTTGACCTGAAGGGTAATTATTGGCTCAGGAGTTTAACATCCTAGAAAAGCTTTAATTAACTTACACATTGTGGATGCGGCATGAGATAACTTTCTGATACTCATCATGCGTTGTTTGTGGTTGCACTGCTCATTTTGATATGCTAATTACTGCTTCAGTTTCATCTGAAGACAAAGTTGTTAGGCCACATTGATAGGTCATTAGGGAACCATTGTTCTGTCATTAGTTATCTGCATTTACTTCATAATCACCACTGCTCGTGATAGAAATCTTATTGATTGTAGAAAAGAACCACCTCTGTTTCTCAAATTCACCATTATTTTCACTTTCTAGAGTTTTGCTTGCGGCCAAGGAAAAATTAATGCTATAAGGACGCAATTTGTCTAGATATACAAGTTATAGGAGTTTTTTTTATTGGTTTTTCACATGTTTCTTATCCTTGTACAACCATGCAAAAGGAATGTGATTACTTCATTTATTATACACATCAAGCTTGTTAAGAAATATTTTCCAAGTTCCGAGTCTGTTCTATCTTTTTGCTAGCAGAGACAGCCTCTTCAAAATTGGTTAGTTTGGATTCTCATGTCTCATGACTAAACTAGACTGGGCCGGTGCAGATGATAGTTACTGTCCTCTATCATATCATAACAAATTGCATAATGTACTAGCATAGAATGGTCCTTTCAAGAAACCCTTGTAAAGAACGCACAGAAAAGTAAAACTTTCTGAAAAATTCCAGCACAGAATGGAATGTTGCTGTCGCTGTATGATCTGAATTTATTTGATCATTTGGTTGTTGGGTCAACCGTTAGGAATTATTCTCCCAAGTGGATGCTGCTTTTGTGGTCCTGAAAGAGTTGAAAAGTTGCTGGAAACGTTGTTTGTCTGAGAAAATCAGTTTATTTGATGTTGTGCTTACTTGATCCTGTTGGTGCCTGCTTTGTTGGGTCAATTTCCTGTCGGTTCTAACTGGTTACATGGCTGTACTGACCATTTAAAACCAATCTTTTGATGGATAGGCTTGCGCTATGCTTTGCCATTAAGTGGTTGTTGATTAGGTGATACCTACCAAAATGACTAAGAGGACACTTATCATATTGATCTATCTCGTTGTGATTTCCTGTCTTTCAGTGCCCGATCACCTCAAGTATTTGCAGGGTATCTCTTTTAAGCTCTCTCTGATGTTTATTTCCTTCTGCCTTGCAATCTGTCTTACAGCACTAGGTGCATCAAAAACATCTGTTTGTGATTTTCATATCAAGCAAACGACCTTATGATTCTGGAGATGTTTTGACAATTGAATACTTTGTTCTGTTAGGTTAAGAAATCCATTCCTGTAGTTTTCTCTCTTTATAACTTTTTCGCTTTTGGCCCAGTAAAATCTGAAACAGCTGTGTTAATATCTTGTCAAAAATTGCCTCAAATGCTGCTGTTTACAAAGATAGTATCTTATTCTTAGTACGTTTAGTGGTTTCCATGACTCCTAAGATAACAAATGTGATAAGACTTCGGTTGCTGGAAAAGTATTAACATTTTGGTGCAGGTTCTTGTCTGTTGAGTAAGAATTATAATAATCAAGAGACTAAGTTTGGTCCTACAATCTTTCAGAGATTGTAGTCTTTTATATGAAACATTTGTCTCTTTCATTCATATGCTTTAGTATGATAGAAATTGACATGAAGATCAAGTTCTTCCTGTGAGGGTATGCAATCTTTCTTTATTATAAATGCATGATTCCATCACCAAATCTTCTTGTGATTTAGGTAGGCCTGTATCATTATTAGTATCATGTGGGTCTTTGTTGATGCAGTCTTTTATGGTCCATCTTTATTTTTCTAAGCTCATATATCTGCAATGGTGCACGCTGAATGCGGTTAAGGTGCTTAGTTTGAGTCCCTTCTGGGGCACAAATGGTTCATGCAGTAGATTACGATTAAATGGCCATCAGTGAGTCCCACCAAGTTTGTATGTTATGCATGGCTCAACAAGTGGTCTTCTCTCAGTACAAGGGTTGTGATCTGGCATCCATATTAGCTCTTGGTGCAAGAGACTCACACCTAGGCATCTAAATTAATTACATTCATGGGCGTCTTTTTTAAAGTTCATTCTATTGGTCCGTCACATGGACTGTGTCCCTCCTCACATGTGAGGTTTAATATTTCATTCTTTCTTTCATCATCTATTGTCCTCTGGTTGGCCCCCCCCTACCATTAGTTTTTATGTCTTCCTTCAGTTGTTCAGAAGCTTGTTTATCTTTTAATTAAGAATAAATCATAGAAGATTAGAAAAACTAGAAACCCCATGTTGCAGGTGGAATGGAAGTCTTGAATCTTCTATTATCATATGATACTTAGGTAACTAGATAAATTCCATGCCAACATGCCCTTGAATGTGGACAGATCAACTGTTATTTTACCTTTAAATTCAAATCCCACCCATTATAATCTCTCGTGTCTTCCCCCCTCGTTTCTAACAAATGTGGTCCTGTCTGCGCTTCAAACCATTCTTTAATCAACTCCCATATGGTCACAGTAAAGGCTGCTGCCTTCACCTTCACATTTCTCTAATGCTGAGACTCTGAAGGCTTCTTGGTCTTCGAGTACTGAGGCTTTAAGAAGAGGACTGGCACACAATTATGCACTCCTATTGTTTTCTAATTTTTCAATGTCTAATGGAAAGAGGAGTTCACATTTTGGTGGGAAAATTGGGACCACCCCTTATGAAATTATGGGACCATAGCCAACCAGCATTGGGTGGGAGGAGTCATGGTGGTGGAGTCTCTCAATGCAAATGGCTTGTATTAAATGAAATGTCTGGGAGGGACCGTATTCTTGGGAAAGGTGGGATGAACAAAGGACCTCGAGCTTCCAGGAAACATAACCATAAAACAGTACTGATACCTTGCATGGGCTGCAGGGAAATATAAAGAAAAGCCTGGGGTCACAAGATCCTTTGAAATTTGTACCTTGCTATTTAGGGAAGGCACCCAAGAATTAATGGTTCATTACCCTAAAAGAGTAAAAGCTCAAGATGTGATGACAAATTAAGAGGAGATCTTCAATGGTGCAACAAATGCCTAGATTGACTCAGATCATGGTACAAGGGCCTTGAATATGACAAAAAGAAAAATACACCTTATCAGACTCCATGGCAGCATATGGTATTGAGTTTCAGTGTTTGCTCTTTCTTCAGTGTGCCTTGAAGCTTTGGCATCTCTACTTTGGTGTCATTGAGGGGAGAGGTAAGGAAAACTTTTAAAAAACTCCCTTAAATTGGGTTTAGATGAACTGAGCTATTCATGACCAGGTTGGGGCCACCTTTCTTGGTGGCTAGCTTTGGCTTAAAGCTCATGCAATGTTTAGGGCTAACCTAATTAGCAAGGCTCGAGCTTGACCATGGTGACAAATCCAAAATGGTCCAATGTGCATCTGGGATTGACTTATTGGAGCTGTCTTTAAGGCATCTGCATCTAGCCGATTAACCCATGCTTTGGGGCATCTCAACTTTAAGGGTGTTCTGATTGCAACAAGGGACATGTATGGCTCACTCTTCAATGCAAAAGATTATGTAGGTCCAATGGGGACCAATGACTGCCAAAAGAAATCTCTATTGGATCCACTAGTTGTTGATGTGGTCCTTTAGTGGGACCTAAAGCTAATTGCAGGTGTTCTAGATACGTTGTACTTGCTGAAATGAACTCATCTAGATTGAGCTGTGTTAGATCCTGCTGTGATGGTTGCTGCAAGGAACTACGACTGGAGGAAGCCAACTGTTCATTATTTAGAAAAGGGGGGGTTGGGGGGTATATAAGTTAAAGGTATTTAATTCTTGATGGAGGTGGTCCTAACGAAGGCTTCTCCACCGCTGCTCCTAGTGACGCATTGTGGTGTTTGCTTGTTGTGGGGGATATAAGTTATTAAATAAGTGTTTTATCTTTACCTTATATTACATGCATGCACATGCAATGCCCGTTTGGTGGAAGCCAATGTGTGATATGGACGGTTGTAATACAGATGATTAATTTGTTTGGAGTTCAACTTATGATTCATTAAGAGGAAAGCATTTAGGTAGTGTTTGAAATAGGGGATAAAGGGGATATCCCTGGATATTCCTTCTTATTTTTAAAAGCTATAACTACAAGGCAGTGTTTGATATGGAGAAAAAGGAAGGATATCCATGGATATCCTTTCTTATTCCCAAATGCTATAGCTAGAAGGGATAGGTCTAAAAAAAATTTAACCAGATGGGATAATCCATGGTTAACCATGGGTTATCCCCTGAACTTATTTCCTAGGGAACCCAGGAACAACTAAAGTTATTCCTTGATGGCAGACTTGTAATTTTAAAAAAATGCTTATTCCCTCAGCTATTCCCTGGATAAATGTTATTCCGTACATTTATCCAGGGATAGCTTTTGGGCTATCAAACACTACCTAAGGGATAGCTGGGAATAAAGTTAACCAAAGGAATAATTCATGGTTAATCATGGAATATTCCCTCAATTTATTTCTTAGGAAATGCAGGAATAGCTGGTTATCCCTTCAAATAAGAGTAAAAAAGAGTTATCCTATGGATTTACCTTTTTGCATTTGACATGATTAATTGGATAGTCAAGGGATCCCTAGGGATAGCTAAGGGATAAACTCTATCCCGTACATTTATCCATAGATAATATTTTTTCTATCAAACACTACCTTAGTTAATATGAAAAAGGTATAATATGAGACGGGAAGAAAGGCACAGTCAAAACTTGGTATATATTTCTATGGAATACATGGGGGCCCTGCAATGGGAGTGGCTATTGGACGAGGGAGGCATGAGCCATTGTTTCATATGCAAGAATTTTAGATTTTTCTTATTTAGTCAAGGATGAATAATGACCGAAGAGCTCTGTTTCAAATTTGTCTTATAGAAGTTATTTGTTTGCAATGGGCTAAGTTGTTTTATGAGATGTGGAAAGGCTAAAAAGACAGCACATTATTAATTGTGGTTTTGATGGTCACGTCTACCATCAGAAATGCCATGCCCTCAGCAAACCATGGGATGTTCGCAGTCACTGCAATCAACTTGACCTTTTTAAATCTAAGCGTCTTGGACAAGTCTTCAACTCAAAGACATCAACGGTCATGTGCCCCTACCCCTCTTCCATCCGTATGCCACTAGACCTTATGAGAGATATATTAAAACCGTGTTACATGCAACACAATTGCCAAGGCTCAAAAAAGAACTGCTATGCTAACGTGATGTCCCCCCTTTTCTTTCTGTATTTTTTCCATCAGCTCACCTTCAATGTAGTCAACCTTAAGTTTCCTTGCCAATTATGGCCTTTATATCTCACCAATGCCACCTTATTATTTTTTGATGCAAAAGATGGGAAGCCAATAACATGTTACAAGAATGGCCAATTATTTAAAGCCAATGCCCTTTGTGCCAAAACCCCTCATCAAACTTTGCCCCTTTGTATTTGTTAAGAAAAATCTTTGTCCCTTTTCATGTAATGCCAGTCACTTTCACCAATGCCCATGAACTCAGATCCAATGAACCTTAACCAGGCGACTACCACCATAACAAACTTGAGTGTTTTCTTATCCACATTCTTGTTGGAAAGGTCGAGAAAAGGTGGTCATGATCACTCTCAAGCAAGCATAAAGGTGAGAAGTGAGAGAGAGTTCTGGGTTTGAACCACTAGTAGTTAGCTCTAAGCTTACAGGTCAAAGTTTTAAGCAGAAGTTCAATGCCCAACAGAGGAGAAAAATTTGGGGATTACCTTTCAATGGGGAATCATTAGATAGAAGGTTGTCCCTTTCACCATCTTACCTCTGTTTGCCTTTAGTCACCTCAACACGAGGGAAAAAAAAAGGGGAGGGATTCTTAAAGAGAGGAGAACATTAGGGGGACAGATATGGGGCTGAGCTCTGGCCGCTATCAGATTGGCATCGGATGGTCTTCATGACGCCAGATAGTTGGTATGAGATCTAACCATTTTTGATGATAAAGTGAAGCTCTAAAGGTGGACCTCCCTTGTAAAAGTATGAATGATAAGAAACTTTTCGGCACATAAAGGAAGGAGAGTGGGAGATGAGCATTTAGAGGAGAACTTTAGTCATGGAGAAGCCTTCTAGGGGTCTGGGGTTTGGTTCCAATTTCCAACAAGTGCAATGGAGTCAGTCAGCCTTTTTGGGTTCTTTCCTACCTCCATCCGCAGGAAATGGCTAGAAGGCAAGGTGCTGAATCTTTACAGAAGACCCTAACAGCCTGTCAGTAAATTGGTCACACTAAATTTATGACAACTAGGTTAAAAGCACTGGTACCCAAAAAAGCTACATGATTCCCGTTTATGAGCAAAAATCTTAAATCAAGATAATATGAAAGAGCCCTAATGATTTAATCCCTTTATCCTAATGGAGAGTTTAACCTGCTAATAAGCACTAGTAACTAGTTTCATGTAACAGGAGGACCAAATTCTGCACCAAACTTTATTAAGTAAATAAAAAGTTTACAGAAGGAGATCATAGGTAAAATGTTCAGAGTATCATATGTTAAATAGCTAGTTAACTCCGAAAGCTTAAGCTTATAGAAAAAGAATCAACGATATATAACATATCTAACATCCTGCCTATGGTCATCTCAATATATAATAGATTATTTCAGGTATTGATATGATGGTCAGCTACTATTTTACAGTACGAGAAATACCATGCCCTGGATTTCAAAATTGTACAAGCATATGGGTTACAGATCAAATTATTTTCATTTGATTTCCCACTAATCCATGTGCCCTTTTAGAACAGTCACAAGTAATTATGTGAATCAACGCTATCCAAATGGTTGTTAGACTCATAAGATTAGCCACAAAAAATTAAACTCAACCTTTGTAAACTATTTTCATCAACTTTTTTTTTTATCAAATTAACATTAATAATGGTTTATGTTAGACTTAATTTACTTAAATATAATTACCTCCAGCCATTATTATTTAATGGTGGTAAGGAATCTGATCTTCCTATGGACTGCACGGGAGATCTTCCTTCCTTAACGATATCGATTGATCTTCTTGATCTTTCCTCTTCCTCTCGATGGATCGGTCTTCTAATCAATGAGCTCTCGCATCCAGATGGTGTATGCCTTCATGATTGCTCTTGATCAGGGACTCATTTCCAATGCCTCCACTTTTAGGTTTCTCTCTATAGAACCTTAAGATCTCTCTCGAGGATGAACCTTGATCTCTCTCGAGAACCTTGTTCTGAAACTATAGGATCTCTCTTGAGAGAACCGTATTCAGAAACCTTAGGATCTCTCTTGAGAGAATAGTGTTCTGAACCCTTAGAGAACCCTTCGTAATGAAACCTTAGGATGGGTTCCTATTTTATACCCTTTTCCTTCAAGCTTGCCCCATCAAGCGGGCGCTCAGGAATTAAGGGAGGAAGCGAGCGCTTAGGAATTAAGAGAGGGGGCTGTTATCACTTTAATGGGGGATACGTTGATTTAATAAATTAGGACCATTAATTAGATATGTTACTACATTCTCCCACTTGGTCCGTATATTTTATCAACACTGAACAAGAAACTAAATACATGAATCATAGCGATAGGTCCTCTATAATTGAGTATTATCTTCTATGTATTACAATGCATTCAATTTCTTTATTACCATTCCAAATGTGACAACATAACATAATGAATAAACCATATGTTTATTCTGAGTCCAAAAGAAAAGTTTGTCATTTCTCAAAAGTCATATAACGTGTACACCTGAATGAGAAATAAACAAACGCTTGAAATAAGAGTTTCATTGTACAAATTGTTATCAATACAATTATATCATGGGACCAACTCCCATTCTTATCACATGATCCTTAAACTTCTTAATTGGCATGCCTTTAGTTAAAGGATCAGCTATCATCAATTCAGTGCTAACGTGTTCTATGACCACTTTATTCTCTTTAACACGTTCTCTTATGGCTAAATACTTAATGTCGATATGTTTACTTCGACTACCACTCTTATGGTTTTTAGCCAAAATACAGCAGCTGAATTGTCACAGTACAATTTAATTGGCCTAGTAATGGAGTCAACAATTCTAAGCCCTGAGATGAAACTCTTCAACCATACACCTTGCGATGTAGCCTCAAAACAAGCAACGAACTCTGCTTCCATAGTAGAGGTAGCAGTCAAGGTCTGCTTTGCACTTCTCCAAGATATGGCTCCACCAGCTAACATAAATATAAATCCTGATGTTGATTTCCGAGAATCAACGCAGCCAGCAAAGTCCGAATCTGAGTAGCCCTCTATCTCCAAATGATCAGTTTGTCTATACATGAGCATGTAGTCCTTGGTCCCTTGAAGATACCTCATGACCTTTTTAGCAGCTCTCCAATGGTCTAAACCTGGATTACTCTGATATCTTCCCAACATTCCTATTGCAAATGCTATGTCAGGTCTTGTGCAAACCTGAGCATACATTAGGCTTCCAACAGCTGAAGCATATGGAATGTTGTGCATCTGTTCCCGTTCAAGTTCATTTTTAGGGCACTGGTTCAAAGCGAACTTGTCACCCTTCACTATAGGTGCAACACTTGGTGAACAATTTTTCATCCGAAATCTCTCCAAGACTTTATTGATATAAGTTTCTTGAGACAATCCCAAAATGCCTCGAGATCTTTCTCTATGGATCTTAATGCCAATGACATAAGATGCCTCACTCATATCTTTCATATCAAAATTTTTAGAGAGAAATTGTTTCACCTCATGTAGCAACCCTTTATCATTGGTTGCAAGTAGAATGTCATCCACATATAGGACCAAGAAACAAATTTTGCTCCCACTAACCTTCTGGTATATACATTGATCCATGATGTTCTCTTCAAAACCAAAGGAAGAGATCACATCATGAAATTTTAAATACCACTGACGTGAGGCTTGTTTCAATCCATATATGGATTTCTTAAGTTTGCAAACCAAATGCTCACCATCACTAGAGGAAAATCCTTCAGGTTGTTTCATGTAAACCTCTTCCTCTAGATCTCCATTAAGGAATGCGGTCTTCACATCCATTTGATGTAACTCAAAATCAAAATGAGCTACCAATGCCATGATTATTCGGAGAGAGTCTTTCTTGGATACAGGAGAAAATGTCTCAGTGTAGTCGACTCCTTCCTTCTGAGTGAATCCTTTGGCAACGAGTCTTGCTTTATATCTCTCAATGTTGCCTTGCGAGTCTTTCTTTATTTTGAAGATCCATCTACATCCAATGGCTTTTACACCATCAGGCAACTCAACAAGATCCCAGACTCGATTAGATGCCATAGATTCCATCTCTTCTTTCATGGCATTGAACCATAAGTTTGATTCCTTAGAACTCATGGCTTGTGAAAACGTTTCAGGATCATTTTCGGCTCCAATGTTATAGTCAGATTCATGTAGATACACAACATAATCACCAGGAATTGCTGATTTCTTTATTCTAGTTGATCTTCTTAATGTTGTGTCAATGACCTCTTGAGGAGTATCTTGCACAACTGATTGTTGATGAACAACACGATCTTCTAGATTACCATCAGCTTGTGAAATCTCAATGACTGGTTGTTGGGCACTTAATTGAGTTTGAGGAGTGCTATAAATAACAACCAATCCCTCACTTGAAGTGGAAGTTGGAATAACTGAATGATCTTTCTCAGAAGAAGCCAAATACTGAGATTGATCACTCCCACTGATCAAGTCATTCTCAAGAAATTTTGCATTTCTTGATTCCACAATCCTAGTGCTGTGAGATGGACAATAAAATCTATAACCCTTGGACTTCTCAGCATATCCAATAAAGTATCCACTGATAGTCCTTGGGTCTAGTTTCTTTTCTTGTGGATTATAGACTCTTACTTCAGATGGGCATCCCCAAACACGTATATGTTGCAGACTCGGTTTCCAACCTTTAAATAACTCAAATGGCGTTTTGGAAACAGCCTTGGTTGGAACCCGATTCAATATATACGTAGCAGTTTTAAGAGCTTCAGTCCACAAGGATTTAGGTAACTTAGAGCTGACAATCATGCTCCTTACCATGTCCAATAATGTTCGGTTTCTCCTTTCAGCTACACCGTTTTGGTCAGGAGACCCTGGCATGGTGTATTGTGCAACAATTCCATTTTCTTCAAGAAACCGAGCAAACGGACCAGGTGCTTGTCCATTCTCAGTGTATCTACCATAATATTCTCCACCTCTATCTGACCTCACGATTTTAATTTGCTTGCCGCATTGTTTCTCTACTTCTGCCTTAAATACCTTAAAGGCATCTAATGCTTCGTTCTTATTATGAAGTAGGTAGAGATACATATATCGTGAATAGTCATCAATAAATGAGATGAAGTATCTCTGACCATACGAATCCATATCTGGGCTACAGATATCCGTATGTATGATCTCCAGTATTTCCGAACTTCTCTTGGCATTTTTCTTGGACTTGTTGGTTTGCTTTCCCTTTATGCAATCCACACAAGTGTCAAAATCAGTAAAATCAAGAGTATCAAGTACTCCATCTTTTACTAATCTTTTAATTCTGTCAATGGAGATATGACCTAATCTCCGATGCCATAAAATAGAGGAATTCTCATTTATAACACATCTTTTCATACCAGTTTGGGCGTGCATCACATTATAGGTGGTATTATTTTTCAGATTGATTTGGAAAAGATTGTCTGACAGTGTACCATTCCCAATAAGCTTAGATTTATAAAATAAATCAACAGAGCTTTTATTAAAATTAAAGGAATATCCTGCTGGTACAAGCCTTGACACTGAAATCAAATTTCTAGAGAAACTTGGAATATAAAATGTCTTTTCCAAATCCAAAAAAAACCAGAATGTAAAATAAGTCTGCACGTTCCAATTGCTTCCACATGTGAACCCATCTTGTTTCCTGAATAGATGCTTTGTTCACTTCCCAATGGTTTCCTTTGATTTAGAAAACCCTGCAAGGTATTTGAAACATGGATTGTAGAACCAGAATCAATCCACCATGTGTTATGACATATAACTAAATTGGATTCATGACATACGAATGAGGTTAGAGTACCTTTCTTGTCAAGCCAAGCTTTGAATTTGAGACAATCTTTCTTTATATGTCCTTTCTTCTTGCAAAAGAAGCACTTGGACTCCTTCTTGTCTTCTGTATGGATGGATACTTTACCCTTTCCTTTGCGTTTGGCTTTGGGAGCTTTAGTCTTTCTCTGAGTGACTAAATGTGCACTTTCTCCCATTTCTAAAATCAGCCTCCCTTCCTCTTGAACACACATGGTCAGAAGTTCATTAATTGACCATTTGTCCTTATGTGTATTGTAAGATATTTTGAAGGGACTATATTGCTGTGGGAGTGAACTCAAAATAAAGTGCACCAAGAAAGATTCCGACATCTCAACCTCTAGGGATTTCAACTGAGCCGCAATGTCCCTCATCTTCATGATGTGCTCACGCACACCTCCAACCGTAGTGAGCTTCATTGATGATAACTTTGTCATTAGGGTGCTAGCCATTGCCTTATCTGAAGACTCAAATTGTGCATCAATAGCCTTCAGAAGTTCCTTGACATTTTTGCACTCAGGAATTGAACCACGTATACTAGCAGAAATTTTAGTACGTATGAACATCATACTGAGGCGATTGGACCGTTCCCATCGTTCATACGCAGCAATCTCAGCCTGAGTGCTAGTAGATGTAACTAAATGTGGTTCATCCTTCCTGATAGCATAGTCAATATCCATACACCCTAATTGAAGAAGAATTCTCTCCTTCCATAATTTATAATTATCACCACTTAAATCGGGAATGTCACATTTCATATCAGAAATATTAACAGGCATAATAGCTGCATAAAAAATAAATCATGTTCATGTAATTGAATTTGAGGCATATAACTGATGTCATATTTTACCAATGTAAACATGCAATAACATGAATCAATAACATACAATAACTACCTGTGGGCTAAGTTATTATACTCAAATAGACTCATTAGCTTAATGATGTGACTAACAAATTATATTCCTTTCTTAATTCCTGTGGGTAATTAAGAAAATAATTTGTTATCGCATCCTAATTAATTATATTAGTGCAACAAAAATTCCTGTGGGATAAGATTCATTACATTAATATAATTAGTCACAATTAATGTCATCTAACCTTATGTGATCTTTGCAACTCAATATATAATTTTGATTAATCAAAGATGCTGTGGCTACTCCTCAATTAATCAACATCATATTGATCACATGACATTAAATGCATATAGATTAACCAATTTAGCATGATTATTAGGTAGTGATCTTAATCAATGTAACATTTCCAAATCAAGATCCGAGTTAGTCAAATTGGCCAGGCCAGTGAAAGAGAAGTGGGGGTCCCCCCGTTGCTTTCCTTAGGTCAGTCAACGGAACCAATTAAGTAACCACAATCTCTTTACCTTTCTAGACACCAAATGACCAATCAGACCTTGAAAGGATTTGCACTGTGATTTTTACACTACCACCAAATTCATGCATAGAATAAATCTAGTATGCAGAACAGAACATTTCAATATCTATTTAATGAATTTTAAAATTATCATCTTAAGAAAATTTTTGTTAATTAAAACACGTCCGGCCGTAGCTCATTATTCCCTTGGGCCAGTCTATGCAAACCACCGTAGGCATAGAGACTCAGGAGGCGTATTTTAATACAAAAATTTAAACTCAAGAAACAAATGATAAAAATAAATCATGTTACATGATTTAATAAAACATTAAACAGATAATAAATGCATTTAAAATCGAACCAATCCATATTTTAAATCGTGAGAGAACGGAAAGACCATAAGCGAGAAAAACGAAAACCGAAAGTTTTCTCTCATCTTTTTAATATTTCACCGATGTGGTTATTGAAGCCACGTTTCCGCTGCATTTCTCTCCTTTAGTTTTTCTTTTCTTTAAAGCTACGTTTCTTTTCTTTTTCTTTCTTTAATGCTATCTCTTTAATACCATAAAAGAAATCTGGGAAACATTTAATGCTAGAAAGAAATCTTTAATAGACCACGTTTTGTTTCCGCAAAATCGGAATCTGAATTATTTTTAATGGTTTCTGTCAATTCCGTGATCAGAACTGATCGAAACCAACCTTTGATCCGAAAAACTAAAAACGGAAAACACGCGGCATTAACGGCTTGAAAAGAGAAACTTAATAGAAATCATCGCAAATAAGGCAGAGGTTTTAACCTTGCTCTGATACCAAATGTTAGACTTAATTTACTTAAATATAATTACCTCCAGCCATTATTATTTAATGGTGGTAAGGAATCTGATCTTCCTATGGACTGCACGGGAGATCTTCCTTCCTTAACGATATCGATTGATCTTCTTGATCTTTCCTCTTCCTCTCGATGGATCGGTCTTCTAATCAATGAGCTCTCGCATCCAGATGGTGTATGCCTTCATGATTGCTCTTGATCAGGGACTCATTTCCAATGCCTCCACTTTTAGGTTTCTCTCTATAGAACCTTAAGATCTCTCTCGAGGATGAACCTTGATCTCTCTCGAGAACCTTGTTCTGAAACTATAGGATCTCTCTTGAGAGAACCGTATTCAGAAACCTTAGGATCTCTCTTGAGAGAATAGTGTTCTGAACCCTTAGAGAACCCTTCGTAATGAAACCTTAGGATGGGTTCCTATTTTATACCCTTTTCCTTCAACGCTTGCCCCATCAAGCGGGCGCTCAGGAATTAAGGGAGGAAGCGAGCGCTTAGGAATTAAGAGAGGGGGCTGTTATCACTTTAATGGGGGATACGTTGATTTAATAAATTAGGACCATTAATTAGATATGTTACTACAGTTTATACCTAGCCTGTCTAGCTTCACTCCTCCTAATGGGAAGAAGTTTGGTTATATCCCTCATTGCTATTAATTATTGATTCGATATTAAACTTATCTTATATCTCGCGTTCCAAATGCATTTTAAAGAACTAAAACTTACGCTAGATATTTGCCTCTGATGCATGATTTACTACGTCAGTCCCTGATCAATGCACCACCAAATTTGATGACATAAAAATGACCCAGTGATGGAACGCAGAAGTGATCAGCTCTCATGGACCCCTCAATCAAATTATGTGCTGCTCCAGGGCCCACCAACTTGGCCACAAAGTGGCTGGGGACGTCACCTGAATGGATGGTGGTGATGGAGATGGTCCACCAACTCTTTGGTGCACAGGCTCACTCATGATCTTGATCTCCTTGACAGGGAACCAGATCCAATCCGATGGAACCCAACCCAACCCAAAGCCAAGCCATGTGGGTGTGCGAAGTCCAGCGGCTAAAAGAGATCAGATTAGATGAGACGAGATAAGCTAAGGAGGGTAAGGAGGGGCTCTCACTTTGGGTGCGTGTGCCAAAAGGAAGTTTGGGTTGGGTTGGGTTGTCATCACGTAGCCTTTTGCCGACTCTTTTTTAGATGCTTTGCCACCACAATCTTCTTTGCTCCTCCTTCACCATATATTCAATGTAAGATTAAATATGTATCTTATGATATAAAGTTTTATTTCTCCGCGTAGATCCAACGCATTCCTTCCTCTCCACACACTTTCCTCTCTTCTTAACCCATGATCAAAAGGCTGCACTCATTCATGTGTCTCAAAAAACAACAAGGTGGGGACCTCTCTTTTCCTTTTCCCTCCTCTCCTTCACCTACAAGACTGCTCTCCACTCTCAACTAATTAATATCATCTTTCAATTTTCCAAACAAATGTAAGTGGAAAAAAGTTTTTTATTTGCCAAAAAAAAGTGTTGAATACAGTGATGAGTTCCTTTGTTGTTGTGTGATAAATTTCTATTTAACTATCAGCTGATGAAGCTTAATTATCTCTCTTTGATTTTATGGAGTTTCTTAAGCTTAGTTCTAGGTCTTGAAACTAATTTTTAGTTAAACATTAATAGGATATCAATGTAATAAATGAGACAATTAGATGTAAAAAATGAGTAACAAAAAAAAGAAAAAAGGGTATCCCACTAGAAGTTTAATTTTACCAATGCTAAATTATGCTTACAGCTCATGTGAAGCAAGCCGATTTTAACATTCCTAACTGAAGTTCTTCATATATTCATTAAGTCAAATTGTCAATACTTTGTGATGATACTATTTGTTTAACTACTTTAGAAATTTATGACAAAAACTATATACATATTGATATTGTCAATTGAGGTTAAATCAAGCTCAGAATTGCTTGCCAAAGCTTCCTGCCAAGGGGCAACCATGACTGCAAGTTGTGGTGCATGTGTAATGACTCAGATGTACCTTGCATGAATGACTTGGCTGGTTTCCAAATAAGAAGTTTTCTTCCTTCTTCTTCCCCCTGCTATAACATGTCTCCACTTCTTTCTTTGCATTGATTAGAGAAAAGTTTGGGCCAATCCCAACATGCACTACCTTATGTCACTTTCTGAGGTCTTTCCTTTTATCTTCTCTATGATTTCTTGTCTTCCTAGTTGGATGGTGGGTTTTGTCCTTTGTCTTCCCTACATGTGGTCATGTTCATTTGTCCCTTAAAAGTCACTGCTTCAAACTCCTTTAATTTTGTTGCCAAGGATGTGGAGTGGGATTAGAAGCCATATATCCATGGAGAGAATTCTACGTGGAGCTTTCAAAGCACTTTCGGTCCTCACGTTAGATGGCCCTTGTCTGCTCCAATGTTAGCCCCAAGTCAATATTGCTGCCATCCTCGTCCTCTTTTCTATGGGAGGCTGGATTTAGAGAAAAAGAGGCCTCTCTTTATGGGATAGAGCCAAGGAATGATGCCACCGGAACTGCTCTCTTTCTCTCAGAATGTACTGGTACTAGTAGTAGGAGAGATCCACCATTATCAAGCTTGCCTCATAGAATTTCCTGAAGATGATTCTCCCTTAAAATTTAAATCAAGGGACAGGTCTGCTAACAAAAGCGATCTAACGGGCAAAAACAGGTTCAAGTTGTTCACGGAAAGTAGAGAACTGGGGAGCCAATGGTCATCAACCATGGTCAATATGCTTGAAGGTTCTTGAGAGGTTGAAACTTAACCAAGAAGTTGGAAATCTGAATTTGATAAAGAATCTAGATGAGGTCAATTGAGGGAACTCATAATACTTGAATATAAATGGATCCTAGTCAAGTATTATGATTCAGGTTCCATGAAACTATTGTATCCATCGTTTTTAGTTGTTCTTTTCTTTTTTCTTGCAGTCAGTGTTTAGTTATTCACAGGCATGCCTCAAGTGAAAGGCCAAAACCCTCCCTCGCTCATCATACTGACACGGTATCCATTCATTGTGGCGTGGGGCGTGATGGGATGCCAACAAGGACCTGCAACAAAATAATGGGTGCGAATCGCATGGCATTGCTTGCAATGGGCCCTTGCATGAGAGCAGCTTCACAACCAAATTAAATTTCTACTGGAGGTCCAAACTACAAGAATGGTCCTCTCATAAGCCATACCCTCTTGCGTACCAAGTTAGGCTTCAATTAATGATCCTTAAAATTCTGCTTCAAGACCATTTGGTGGACCATCTCGAAAGGTTTTATGACCATTTAGAGGGAATTTTTTAAGGTTATTATACACCAGCCGTGGGACAACATTATTAAAGAACCTGAAAAATCTGTCCTCTGAGATCTCTACTTCAAACTAAAGTCACCATGCAAGTCAACTGTCCTCTGTGTAATTAATCTTTGAGTGGCATAAAAGGCAAGGCTTAAATAAAAGGGAAGCCAACTGTGCACAAGCTTGCTAGGTCTTTAACTGAGACCCACAGCTCACAAACTAAATCTTGTCATATATTCTGCCATGCCCTTTAATCTTTCACTGCCTTCTTGGCCTTCTCTCCTATTTGTTTATCCAAACTAAATCTTTCTTTCTAATCCACTTGGCGAGGTAAAAGAATGGCACATGTTTCTGCCAAGAAGTCGGTCTCAGCATTTCTCCACCAAGCACCAATCAGCCGTGAAGGCATCACAAAAAGAAAGGCTAATAATGATGCTTTTGTTTTCCTTTCTAAAGAAGACTCTTGTCCAATAATTTATAGAATCGCTGTCATAGAAGCATTGACTGCAGACCACCTGATGTCAAATTACAGTACAGTGGAGCATGGCCAAGAATTTGGAGACGCATCTAATCATATATTATTATCCATTAAGAGAACAATTACTTTATGTGGATCGACCTGACGAACTTTACGAACGAGAGTTATCCTAGACTGTGAATGAAGGTTGGCAGGAAGAAAAATCAACACTTTTGACGAGAATTTCTGGTGCGATTTTAGGGAAAGGGCTCATAAAATACCCTCAAAACTTGTTGACATAGGACCAGGGGTTCCTGAGTTAAGGCTGCAGAGGCTTCGCCACCCAAAATAAAGCATCATACCTTGCCAGAGTTCATGGCGGCTGAACATCATAGAAACAAGTAAATAAATCTCTACTTTGAGCTGAATGTCAAAAAAATAAAAAATAAAAACAGCTTAAGAACGAATGATTAATAAAATATTTTATAGCTCCCATAACAAAATAAATAATGTAAAATGATTGCAATTTTATAAGACAAGAAAAAGCCTTGCTGCACTGCATGCGGTGCAACAGAAATTATACCACATACGATGCATGCACACGCATGCCAAAAATAAAAAAAATACTTTTGCTCTTAGCATGCGTACGCACTAATCATCGCATGCGGTGCGCTTATTCTGCACCGCGCATGGTACAACAAGACTTTTTCATAAGATAAATCGGAACCATCTAGCCCTTACCTTGATATGGCTAGCTGCCCATAGCCCGCAAGTCCATATTGGCTCGGGCTGGCTTTTAATTTTTGTAGTTTTTTATATACTAAATTAGCCAAAATGTCTCAAATATACAATTACTTATGGCTATTAAAGGGGGTATTTTGGCGAGAAAATTTTTTTGTGCACCATGTGTGGTGCAAAAAGGGGCACACTATGCATGATGATTGATCCGCCTAGCAAGTGCCATTCCCTCAAACATTAGAAAGGATATTTTTGTTCTTAGTGTATGTGCGCACAGATCAATCATCAGGCACGATATGTGCCTTCTACATCGCAATGCACAAAGACTTTTTGTTTTGGCAAACCTACCCTCCACGCCTCAAGCTGTTACCCAGCCATGCTGGCTTGTGGGCCTCAAACCTCTAGACCAGGATGGCACAGAGGTTCCAGCCATGTTTGGCACAGCCCAATACTGTTCATTGTGGGCTGTGCCGAGCCACATCATGGTAGGCCATTGCGCAGCAGCACTGCATGTTTTACATCACTAATAATGCATCATATACCATTGCAAATTCGCAAGAAAGAACCAAGTAATCCTCCTGATATGGCATGCTCGCTGTTCTCATGAGGCTAGCCTCGACTGAATCAAGAAACTTCAAGCATAACTGTTGTTCCAAGGAAAAGAAAATTCCAAAAGCCAGGTTATCTGCATCATCTCGACCTCTGTTCAATCAGTGAAATGGGAAAGCTCAGTTGCAGAAATATCAGATCCTGATTGATAGCATGAAGTTCTACGATATAAATAGGTCATTTACGTTTCCCATGGTATTAAAATGTCCTTCACCTAAAGAAGAATCAGAACGGCATGTCACCAATTAAGAGGCTTCTTGACCATTGCTGCCACATCCCTGCTTCAAATGCCCAGATTCCGCTTTTCCTTTCTTTATATTTGTCAATTTGTGTGATTCAGGCTCAGGTTCTGATGCTTTAAAAGTACTGCTCAACAGGACCATTATTAATATAGACTGAAGCAATAAGAAAACATAGCTCTCTACCAAAAAAAAAAAAAAAAAAAAAAAAAAAAGAGTTCTCAACTCACTTATTATGACCCTAACTCTTTCAGCATAATTTAACACCAACGAGGACTCCTAGCGAACCTAAAATTCTACTAAATACAAAACCTTTTAGCAGCCAAATAAAAGGGAAAGAAACGATGCTAAGAGTTAGTACTCTTAAAATCTGTCCTTATTCTCTGGATCAAATCTCAACTAGGGATGGCAATTTTCTCGATTTTATCGTTTATCCGATCAGTATCATTTTTAACGAATCGAAGAATCTTCGGTCTAAACGGCTTAATGGGTAACGGGTATTACTCATTAACGGGTAAACGGCTCGGGAACGATATTCTTGGTCTTATCCCCGTTTATCCATTCCCGTCCCGTTAACTTTAATATAATATATTTAAATTTTATATTAAATATTAAAAATTTAAAATAAATAAAATATATATAGTAAAACACGTTTGAATCATTTTTTTATCTTTTTTATTTTATAAAATAATTTTATTTTTTTATATAACGGCCAAATGGGTATCCAATGGGTACCCTTTTATCCGGTCGGGTATCGCCGTTCCTGCCCCATTAACTATAACGGCTTAACAGGACGAAAAATGGGAGCATTTTTTCTAATGGGAACAAAAATCGGTAAAGGTCATCCCGGATCATCCCTGAACCGTTGCCATCCCTAATTCAACCCTTAATTGCATCTAATGCTTTGACATGCTTCAATTATGCTTTTATGGCTGGATTAAGGTCCAAACTATCTTGTGGTCTCGCAATCTGTGCCCTCCATTGGTCCAAACAACTATCTGAGCACCTAGCTAATTCTTGCACCCTTTGGTGTCCTCCCTTGGACCCAAGAAAATAATTTTTAGCAAAATCCGGCTCCCACCATTAGGAAAACCTGATACCATAAGTAGGGAAGAAACTCCAAAAACTATTGCCAGTTGATCTGGCCAGCAAAAACCTAGCAATCTGCATCAGTTTCATGTTAGAGGTCTTTAGCTGACAAATATTTCATGGCAAGACCTCCACACATAACTACATTTTTCTTTGTTGCACTCCTGTTTTCAAGGACTATTATGATCATAGCATCCAGGGGTATTTGATAAATGACTCTTGAAAAGTTGCGATTATAATTTTTAATTCTTATTGACTATTCTATAAATTCTAATCCCTTTATATATAGATATATATATCATTCTAGTAGATACACTTGTCTCATTAGTGTGTACATTTATATTTATATTCTCACTATTCATACTTATCCGCACATTACATACATTTATTAGAGATCGCTTGTTAAAAATAAAATCTTGGATAAGTCAAAGAAATAAAGGGAAATAGTCTGAGAATAGAGGACAAAGTTAATGCGTAGGTGGATGAACATGCACTACAAGAATCCTACATTTTAGCGACGCCAAAATGGCATCGCTAACAAAGAAAATGGCATCGCTAATTACAATTAGCGATTCCAAAAAATGGTCGTTAAATCATTGATCACTAAGAAATTTAGCAATACCAACGTGGTGCATCGCTAAATAGCAATGCCATTATCGATGCTAAAACAAGCGTCACAATATGCCATCGCTAATTAGCGACACTGCATGTGCATTGCTGAATGCATCGCTAATTAGCGACTCCTCTAATGGCGTTACTAATTAGATTTATCATTTCTTCAATTCATGGCCTATCTTCCAAAACATTGCAAAATTATAAGAAATGTTAATATTGTAACAAATATTTAAAATATGAATTGTAGCAAATATGTTAACAAATAATTAACACGAACATCTTTAACCTTATAATAGACAAATATTTGTAACAAATATTAAATCATGAATCAAATATATAAACATAGATTGAAAGTTTATTTATAAACTTTAATATTTGTTACAAATAATATATACCAATTTTCGATGAATAATAGCTAAAATTTCCAATGAAATGTTTGCTAAGATAGAATTGAGTATGAAGAAGATTTGAGTAAGTTCTATTGAGAATTTGAAGAAAGGAAGAAGAAATAGAGATAAGGATTAAAACCGAGAGATATGAAGATAAGAATATGAATAGAGGCTTGAACACGATTGAATCGCTATCCTCAAACGTTATTTGCGCTCTCTGAAATGCTTTTTGAGTCAACCACAAATACGTTTGTAGGATTTTAACAAGCCTTGATCAAGAGTGCATAAAACCATTAATGAACCCTTAATCGTAGGAAATATGTATAGATTTTCTGGAATGTGTTCAAAAAAGAACGCTGCGGTCTGGGACTCATTGATTCATCGGAGCGCCGTGACGCTTCGTAATAATTTTTTTCCATTGTGAGAATCATCGTGATAGAGTCCGCGACTCTCACTAAAACGTCGCTTAATTTAATGTGAAAAAAATCCAACAATCCCCCACTTGGTCACATTGAACTAAGTACAATCCGAATAGATTAAAGAAGTGTTAATACAGTTGGCTATTTTTTGATTTGAACCTAACCTTAGTGAAAGCATCATAAAGTCTTAACGAGATTATCGATAGCATAGAAGCTTTGAACCGTTATCCCTTGTGTCAAGACCGATGACACTCCATACACACTCCTTAGAGTTCTTTGTCTACACCATTCGCTCAGCATAATTTATGGCCATGTGCTTATCTTGTTTCATGAACCTTTTCATAAGAGAAACTTTAACTCTCACTTGAGACGATACCATCTCAAGGTTCACATAGGTGAAGTTCTTTCAGTATCTCTGTTACAGTAGATACTTGTCCACATTATTGAACTTCATTAAGAGTTTAAAAACTCAACCCTCCAACTTGTAACAATCAGCACTATACACTAAGTGCAGCTACAATCTACTTATCAATGATTTGTTATCCATTGAACCTAAGACTAGTTATTTTCTAGTATTGGGTTGGGTTGCCATCATTGATGGACTTTTACTCAAGGAGTTTTAGACACATCCCTCTGAAAGTCATCTTCACTAAATCTCTTGTAAGAGGTTTAGTAAGTGGATCAGCTAGATTATAGTTTGATCGCAAAAAAGTAAGAGAAATTATTCCATCCTTGATTAAATTTCTTACATACTCATCATAACTAATAGTCTAGACTTTCCATTGTACACTTTGCTGCACGCTCTAACTAAAGTAGCTTGGCTATCACAATATATCGATATAGTTGAAATATTCTCACAATCCAATAAAATTTCCAATAGAAGATTCCTTAACCACTCAGCCTTTGTCCTGCTGAAGCTAGAGCCACAAACTCTGACTCCATTGTTGAGTATGTAATGTAAGTTTGTTTCTTGAATTTCTAAGATATTGCATCATTCGCTAGTGTAAACACCCAACCAGTGATAGATTTACTATTTCCCACACTCGATATCCAACTTGCATCAGTATATCGTTCCAATATAGCAGAAAATTTAGAGTATTTTAGACTTAGCCTTTTGGTTTTTAAAAGATAACTAAAGTCTCTACCAATAGCCTTCCAATGATCTACACTTGGGTTGCTAGGAAACCTACTCAACTTACTAACTACAAATGCTATATCGGGTCTAGTATATTGCATCAAATATATTAGATAGCCAATATCACTTGCATACTCAAGTTGAGCCATGGTTCATCCACTATTCTTTTCAAGCTTAAGACTTGGATCAAACGGGGTATTCACTTTTTGAACTTCAAATGTTTGAACTTGTGTAACACTTTCTCAACATAATATGATTGATCAAGTTCAAAACCCCCACTATTTTGTTTTACTTTGATGCCCAAAATGGTGTCAACTTGTCCAAAATCTTTCATCTTGAAAGTGGATGATAGAACCCCTTCGTTTCTTGTATGCCTTTTATTTCATTGCTAATGATCAACATATCATCAACATAAAGGCACACATATACCACAAGGTCATCATGCACTTTAGTATATAAACACTTGTCAGAATGTTGTAAACAAATTTATTTGAGAGTATAACATAGTTAAACTTCTCATGCCATTGTTTGGACGCTTGTTTCAATCCATACAAGGATTTAACAAGCTTGCACACCTTATGTTCATTATCCGATAGAACAAAACCCTATGGTTGTTCCATACATACCTCCTTATTGAGATTACCATTTAGAAATACCATTTTGACATCCATTGATGAACATAAAGATTGTGCAATAAAGCCAATGCAAACAATACTCTAATTATTGTTATTCTAGCTACAGGTACATATATCAAAATAGTCCATTCCTTCTTTTTGTCGAAAACCTTTAGCTACTAATCTAACATTATAGGTATTTAAAGTACCATTACTATGATACTTCTTCTTAAATACCCATTTACAACCAATAGGCTTAGACCTTTTGGGTAAATTGACAAGCTCCCAAATGTAGTTTGACATAATAAACCCATCTTATCTTGAATAACTTCCTTTAAAAAGTAGAATCTCTCGAAGCCATTGCTTTCTTAAAAGTTTTAGGATCATCTTTCACTTGAAGAATAATAGGTACCTTACAAATAAAATATAATTCTCTCGACTTTCTTCTACTAAATAGAAAGAAATGAGTTAAGAATCTATCTCTTCAGGTCCTAAATTCTTAACTTTTCGGATTCTCTTACTTTTTTAAAGTTTCTTTGAAGTATTCTCCTCGCAGGAATCTTCATTTGTGGTACTTTGAGAATTCTTTTCGGAAATGATAAAATTCTCAAAGAACTCCATATCTTTAGATTCTATTATCACATTAGACTAAATTAAAGAGTCTATAGGCTTTGCTATTTGTAGCATATCCTACAAAAGCACACCTAATTTCATGAGGACCCAACTTGGTTCTTTTAGGATCGGTGTTCTTGCAATAAGCAAGACACCCCCATACTTTAAAATAGCCTATATTAGGCTTTCTGCCTTTTCACAACTCATATGGATAGGTCTTATTCTTTTTAATAAAAATTCTATTAAGAATATGATATGCAAATATTAAAAGGCAACTCAGCATGCAACAACATGGAATTTATCATCTCTAAAAATATTCTATTTTTACATTCTGCTAACCCATTTTGTTCGGGTGTGCATAGTACAGAACACTCATGTATGATTCCATTTTATTCACAAAACACATTAAAATCATTAGGAAAAAATTCTTCACCCCTATCACTTCTAAGGATTTTAATATTTCTACCTAATTGGTTTTCAACTTTTGCTTTATAAACTTTAAATGCATGGAAAGCCTCATCTTTATGCTTAAGTAAGTAAATGTATGTATATCTAGAGAAATCATCAATAAAAGTAATAAAATATCTATGCACAAGTTCTAGCAAATTAGTATTTCTCTCTACACTATGAAATGGCTTTTCAGTCATCTTTGATTTAATGCAAATTTTACATTTATTAAACTTATCAATATTACAAAAAATCATGCCATATTTAATTAATCTTTTCATAGTGCTAATACCAATATGTGCTATTCTACCATGCCATAAAGTAACGAAATCATCAATATAAGCAGAAGACACACTATTGTTATTATTATTATTATTATCAATAATACAAAGCTTGACCATTCATCAATAGAATAACAAAAACACCATTGTGAGATAGTATAAGTTTTTCTAATTCAAATATACTTTTAATCTCTGATTTGCCCAATAAATCTTCACTAACAATATTTATATTCATATCCGGCACATACAGCACATTGATCAAAGTGATCTTGTTGCTGGATGTGAAGTGGAGATCCACTCTTCCTTTCCCAAGCACCTTGGATCAGCCTTCATTTTTCATTAGAATTTCTTATCCATTGATGATATCCACATAAGTCTTAAAATGTAACTTATCGTAGAAAACATGGATGGTGGTACAAGTATCATACCACCAACCGAAAACCTTGCCTCTGACCACCATGACTTCGCTCACGGTGGCGACTATCTCATCGTCTACTTTGATTATATTTTTCTTATAGGTTTGCCCCTTTTGATGCCTGCAATCACGAGCAAAGTATCCATGTTTGCCACATACAAAGCAACTCACATTGGGCTTATTTTTGTTGGATTTCTTAAACTTATCTTGATCCCTTTTAAGACCAAGTTTATTCTCTTTCGTTTTCTTGGACTTCTTAGGATTGCTCACAGCATTTGCCTTCGAAGTACCAAATTCACTTTCTCAATCTTTTCACGCACCCTCGATTCCTCCTCGATTCAAATGTGTTTTTGCAATTGTTCCAAGGAATAATCCTCAGAGTTGTGAAGTACTTTCTTTCTGATTCTATTCCAAGATGATGGCAACTTTGCAATAATTGCACCTACTTGAAAAGGTTCGAAAACCTCTATCTTCATTGCCACCAATTTGTTGACAATAATTTCTAACTTATGCCCTTGTGCATTCCAAATCTCCCACAGAAATTGAGTGTTGGTATAGAGGTCGTAGAGGCGATTCAACAATGCGTTGAGGATATGGCCATGGCATATGAGTTCATCTTTACGCCTCTTCTTTCTTTTGGCCTTGAGTTCTTCAGAGTCCTCGGCAGTGGGCTTGGGAATATATGCCAAATTCGAATATAACATGTTGAGGGGTAAAATCGTTATTGCATTAATATCCATGCAAGGAGGCTAAGACCGACCCCTTCCCTTCGTATCTCCCGGGCTCCCATAGCTCGTCCTCCCCGAGCTCCTATAGCTCGGCTTCCCCGAGCTTCCATAGCTCGTCTCTCCCGAGCTTCTCTAGCTCGGTTTCCCCGAGCTTCCCTAGTTCGGCTTCCCCGAGCTTCCCTAGCTCGGCTTCTCCGAGCTTCCATAGCTCGGCTTCTCCGAGCTTCCGTAGCTCGGCTTCCCCGAGCTTCCCTAGCTCGGCTTCCCCGAGCTTCCCTAGCTCGGCTCTCCCGAGCTCCCATAGCTCGGCTCTCCCGAGCTTTCTGTAGCTTGTTTTCCCCGAGCCTCCATGGTCCGGCTTCACTGAACGACCCACGATCCAATACCCACCTCCACGGAACCTGACGCGGGAGAGCCTAAGCATACTGTAACAGCATCCTAGGCAAGGAATCATGCTGAGAAGTGGTCTAGAACCTATCAAGGCTACCTGGGACCTACACACCTACCAGATCTCAAGCCATCAAGGAGCTCTCCTAGCCGTCGATCCCCTAATAGACAAGATATGGATCCCAACAGCTCCACAATGGCCTGATTCGATCCATCCCCGTATCCTAACAACCTCTGAACCTTCCAGAAGACGCTCAAGATCCAAGTGACAGCCTATAAGTATCACGCTCACAGATTTCCTCAGGTACGCGTGCGCTCATACCCTCACTCCCACTCTCCTGCTCTCCTACTGCTCGTCGGTGCTCTCGCCCCCCTAGAGCTCCCGATTGGCCGCCCCCCAGAGAGACTCCTCGGAGAGATCCACCTTCCCATTTTCTGATTGATCGTCGATTTCCTTCCACTAACTTGAGCGTCGGAGGGTCTTCCACGGAGGGCCACCCTCAATGCCTCTCGCGCGAGGACTTGTGCAGGTCCGCCCCCTGGAGATCAACTGCGCTCGAGTCGGAGGACAGATCCCGGCGGCAACAGATTGGCGCTAGAGGAAGGGTCTCAAGTCCCATTAAAACTTGAAGAAAGGAGACAAGGATCCTAATATGGAGTAGAACCTCTCTAATGGCCAATTGGAGAAGAGAAATCTCTGAAGCTCAAGATCAGGTCGCTTCCCAAAGGCCTGATCCAACGAGCGATGTAGCGCCGCAACCACCACCAGTCGAAACCCCGTCACCGCCTGCCATCCCGGTGACCCAGGACCAGTTTGCCTCGCTGGTCCAACAAGTTCAGACTCTGACCCACCTGGTCCAGGAGCACCTTACGGCTCCTCCTGCTCCACACTTTCATAAGGAAGCAGCAGTTCCTTCTTCGTCGGCAACTTCCTCCTCCAGTCCGCATAAATCCATGGACCCCCCACATCGACCTAAAGGGGACAAGCCAGTCCCGCGAGGCGGTCACGATAGAGATCCTCCCAGATCTCGGTGAGCTCGGTCTCTCTCTCCGGTGACCTCCCACCATGATTCGATGCCGTCTCTGTGATCTTCTCGCCCAGCTCCTCCTCTGGCTGGCGAAGAGGAGATCCATCATCAGATCCAGGAAATACATCAGGAACTGGACGCTGCCAAGCAGGCCCATCCGCCCCAGCCCAAAGCGGAGTAGGGCATCCCTTTCTCTAAGAGGATTATGGAGGAAGTGATTCCCTCCCATGTCAAGTTACCAGCCATCGAACCTTACCATGGCTCTTCTGACCCAGACGACCATCTTAGCAGCTTCCGGTCAATAATGATATTCCATGGAGCATTCAACGCGGTCCTCTGCCGTGCTTTCCCTCCACCCTTAGGGGATCTGTCTGGACCTGGTTCAATGCTTTAAAACCAGGTTCCATCGATTCATTTGACGAGCTGAGCCACCTTTTTATTGGTCAGTTCGTCAGCAGTCGCCGCCACCGACGAAGATCCGACTCCCTCTCTGAAGTTAAGCAGAGAGAGGGGGAGTCCTTGAGAAATTATCTTGGCCGTTTTAATAAGGCCATGTTAGAGGTAGACCACCTTAATCATGAGGTGGCTATGTCCACCTTGGCAGGGGGAGTATCGAAGGAGAGCAACTTCTACCTAGCTATGGAGGTCAGCTACCCCCCCAGCCTCTCTGATATGATGGCCTTGGCGGACAAGTACGCCAGGGTCGAAGAATCGCGGAGAGTTGCCCGTGCCGAGTAGGCAAAGAAGAAGGAGCCCAAGGGTCCCGACAGGCACCGTCCCGCCCGTCGGCCAAGTCCACCTCGCCGCCAAAGAGTTCCCCTGCTGCCGCCAAGGAATTGCTCCCGGAGCCCCCCAGGCGATTCGACCACTACACTCCGCTGACCGTGCCCCGGCGCAAATCCTCATGGAAATAGAGCACCAGCTCCCCCGGCCAGTACCTCTCCGAGGGAACCCTACCCGAAGAGATCCCACCAAGTACTGCCATTACCACCGGGAGCACGGCCACGACACTGAAGAATGCTGGCAGTTGAAAAACGAAATCGAGAGGCTGATCCAGCGGGGCGACTGAATCAGTTCAGGAGGGCGCCCGAGCCACAACAAGGAGGTGACCGTCAGCCCGAACTTCAACAACCTCCTCCTCCACCGAATCCGTCCGTGATCGGCCGCATTAACATGATTGAAGAGGCCGACGGATCGAGCCCTAGGGGCAACAGTGAAGGATCGGCGCCAAAGAAGGCATGGACGGACGAGCTCTCTTCTCCGACGATGATCTCCAAGGGATACAGCTTCCCCATGAAGACGCACTAGTTGTATCCCTCAATTTAAATAACTATGATGTAAGCCGAATCCTTATTGATAGTGGAAGTTCGGTGAATATTTTGTACCTCGGTGTGTTTGCCAGGATGAAATTACTCATGGAAAACCTGCGAACCGTGGATTCCACCTTGATGGGATTCACTGGCGATGTCATCGTCCCAGAAGGGGTCGTCACCCTGACAGTCCGCACAGGAACCTGGCCCCTTGTAGCCATTATCCAGACAGACTTCCTAGTAACCGACCTCAGATCTCCATACAATGCGATATTAGGCAGGCCCGGCCTGATGTCCCTCAAGGCAGTTGTCTCCATCCGCATCTGTCCATGAAATTCCCCACCGAGCGAGGAGTTGGAGTTGTTTGAGGAAGTCAGGCCATGGCTCGGCAGTGCTTCGTTACAAGCCTTCAGTCTAGAATGCCGGAGGTTGATGGGCTGGATACTCGGGAGGACTTCGCCGAACAGCGAGGAGAACCAGCAGAGGAATTGGAGGAGGTGCCATTGGATGAGGCTCGTCCCGACCGAACTATAAAAATTGGGTCGCTGCTCAAAGGAGAGTCTCAGCGCAGATTGATCAGGTTCCTCCAAAGCAACGCTGACATCTTCGCCTGGTCGCCTCTGATATGCCTGGGATCAGCCCCGAGGTTCTCGTCCATCGTCTCAATGTGGACGAGATGCATAGGCCCATCAAGCAGAAAAAGAGAAGCTTCACCCCAGAGCGACAAAAGGCCATTGAAGAAGAGGTAGACAAACTCATCAAGGCTAATTTCATCCGGGAGATAAATTATCCGAGCTGGCTATCAAACGTCGTCATGGTAAAGAAGTCAAACGGCAAATGGAGAATCTGCATCGACTTCACCGACCTCAACAAAGCCTGCCCGAAGGACAGCTTCCCCCTCCCTCGGATCGACCAGCTTGTGGACGCCACCTCAGGTCACCAGATGCTGTCATTCATGGATGCCTATTCAGGCTACAATCAGATCCGAATGGCCCCTGAGGACGAAGAAAAGACCACCTTCATAACCGACCGAGGTACTTATTGTTACCGTGTCATGCCTTTTGGTCTTAAAAATGCAGGTACAACCTACCAGAGGCTGGTTAACAAAGTATTCAAGGAGAAATCGGCCGGAATATGGAGGTGTACGTGGACGACATGCTGGTCAAAAGCAAGGAGGCATCACAGCATGTCGAGGACCTCATAGAGAGCTTTGCAACGCTGTGCAAGTACGGGATGAGACTCAATCCAACCAAATGCGCCTTCGGCGTTAACTCCGGGAAGTTTCTTGGCTTCATGGTCTCCCAGCGAGGCATCGAAGCTAACCCCCAGAAGATTCAAGCTCTCCAACAAATGGTGCCCCCGGCATCTGTTAAAGAGGTCCAGCGCCTAACTGGGAGGATAGCGGCTCTTAACCGCTTTGTGGCACGGTCAGCCGAGAGATGCCTCCCCTTCTTCAAAACCCTTCGGTCGGCTAAAAACTTCCAGTGGACTCATGAATGCCAAAAGTCATTTCAGGATCTCAAGAAATATCTCGACTCGCCCCCACTTCTCAGCAGTCCGGCCCCGGGCGAGACCTATTCTTGTACCTGGCTGTTTCAGAGGGTGCCGTTTGTTCGGTGCTGGTCAGGGAAGAAGGCAAAGTTTAGAAGCCGATCTACTATGTCAGCAAGCTACTCCGCGATGCGGAGACGAGGTACAGCAGAATTGAGAAGATGGTGTTGGCCTTAATTACCTCAGTTCGGAAGCTGTAACTGTACTTCCAAGCACATTCTGTGACGGTCCTGACCAACCAACCCATCAGGGCAGTAGTCCACCATCCCGAGACGTCGGGAAGAATGACCAAGTGGGCCGTCGAGTTGAGTGAGCATGACATACACTTTTAGCCTCGCCCAGCTATCAAAGCTCAGGTGCTTGCCGACTTCCTCCTCGAGTGTACCATCTCGGAGGACGGCTCTACCCTAGACTCCCTTGAAGAACCAAAATCTGGAGCTCGGTGGCTCCACCATGTCGACGGGTCATCTAATGCCCATCGCTCCAGTGTGGGCCTGGTTCTCACCAGTCCGAAGGGGGTAACCTTCAAATATGGCATCCATTTCTCTTTCTCGGCCTCCAACAACGAAGCAGAATACGAAGCCCTGCTAGCCGGCCTCCGAATCGCCTGCAATATGAAGGTGGAGAAGCTTAGTGCCTTCACCGACTCTCAACTGGTAGCCGATCATGTACGAGGAGAGTTTGAAGCCCGGAAGCCGAACATGGTTCGATATATTCAGGAGGTGCGGAGCCTGCTTCCCCATTTTGCCGAATTTGAAATCATTCAGATTCCCAGGTCCGAGAATGCCCGCGCCGACCTACTCTCTCGATTGGCGACCACGAGTCGATGGACGCCGAACAAAAGTTCCACCTGGAGACTCTGGAAAGGCCCAGCATCGCGGAAGCTGACCGGATAATGCAGGTCGAAGCTGAACCATCATGGTTCGACCCTATTCTTAAATATCTCAAAGAGGGGTCGCTTCCACCCGATCGAAGAGAAGCTAGAAAGCTGAAGCTACAGGCCACCCACTACGTGCTGATCGACAACCAGCTTTACAAATGGTCTTCTCCATGCCACTGCTCAGGTGCCTTCGCCCGTCCAAAGCAGATTATGCTATGTGCGAGGTACATGAAGGGATTTGCAGCAACCATCTGGGAGGTCGGTCCCTATGCCACAAGGTACTGCGACAAGGCTACTACTGGCCGACCATGCAGAAGGATGCGGACGACCTAATCTGAGCCTGCGACCCATGCTAGAGGCATTCAAGCATCCAAAGGCTCCCCTCCGCCGAACTAGTTTCCATATCCTCCGCCTGGCCTTTCACCAAATGGGGGATGGACATCCTCGGCCCATTCCCGCTTGCCACGAGACAGCGAAAATTCTTATTTGCCACATTGACTACTTCACTAAATGGGTTGAGGCGGAAGCAGTTGCACAAATAACCGAAGCACGGGCCAGAGATTTTGTATGGAGGTCCATCATATGCCGATTCGGCCTCCCACATACCGTAATCACCGATAACGGTAAGCAGTTTGATAACTTCAAATTCCGCCAGTTCTATGAGGAGCATGGAATCCGTCACCACCTCACCTCGGTCGGGCATCCACAAGCCAACGGAGCAGCCGAAGTGACCAACAGGACCCTCTTCAGGGGATCAAAGCTCGCCTTTCCAGAGCCCAAGGCAGGTGGGCGGATGAGCTGCATCATGTTCTATGGGCCTACCGCACCACCCCGAGAATCCCGACAGGTGAAACCCCATTCCGGATGGCCTTCGGCACGGAGGCCGTTATCCTTATGGAAATAGGTCTCCCATCGTTGCGGGTGGAAAGCTACTCAGAGAAAGCTAGCAACGATCAGCTCCACACTAACCTTGACCTGGTGGAGGAGATCAGAGAAAAGGCCCGGATCAGAGTGGCTGCATATCAACAAAGGATGGCCCGTTACCACGCCTCCAGAGTCAAAGGAAAAGCCTTCCTCCCTGGCGACCTTGTCCTTCGAAAAGCCTCTGTTTCCAAACCGCTGGAACAAGGAAAGCTGGTGCCAAACTGGGAAGGCCCGTACCAGGTGGCGGAGACCATTGGATCGGGAACCTACAAGCTACAAGATTTGAATGGGAAATCCATCCCCCAGACGTGGAACTCGGACAATCTCCGAAAATATTATCAATAGGGTATGTCCTCTCCAAGTCTATTTTCATATGCCTCATTATACCTTCCTGTCGACACATTTTTTCAATGCAAATCATTATGCACTACATTGCCAAAGGTTGCAAAAAGAAATAGATGCTGCTTACCAATCCTTGGCACGATCGAGCTACTTGTCTGAACATGAATTCTCTGAACCTCGGCTGGGCCGAGTAACAAATTCTCTGAACCTTGGCAGGGCCAAGTAAAAAATTTTCCGAACCTCGGCTGGGCCGAGCAACAAATTCTTCGAACCTTGGCAGGGCCAAGTAAAAAATTCTCCGAACCTCGGCTGGGCCGAGCAACAAATTCTCCGAACCTTGGCAGGGCCTAGTAAAAAATTCTCCGAACCTCGGCTGGGCCGAGCAACAAATTCTCCAAACCTTGGCAGGGCCAAGTAAAAAATTCTCCGAACCTCGGCTGGGCCGAGCAACATATTCTCCGAACCTTGGTAGGGCCAAGTAAAAATTCTCCGAACCTCGGCTGGGCCGAGCAACAAATTCTCCGAACCTTGGCAGGGCCAAGTAAAAAATTCTCCGAACCTCGGCTGGGCCCGAGCAACAAATTCTCCGAACCTTGGCAGGGCCAAGTAAAAAATTCTCCAAACCTCGGCTGGGCCAAGCAACAAATTCTCCGAACCTTGGCAGGACCAAGTAAAAAATTCTCCTAACCTTGGAAGGGCCAAGTAAAAAATTCTCCAAACCTCGACTGGGTCGAGCAACAAATTCAGGCTAAAATGCCGACGGAAAACCAAAGTATGCGGGCCCCGGTTAAAGACGAAGGACTTCCCAATAGTCCCCAAAACTTCAGCCAATTTGGAAAAAGGCACACTAAGCGAAAACCGTCAACACGCACAAAGAATGTGCCTCCGGCAAACCCCTAAAGGGTTCAATAAGTCCCGCGTGACCAGCCACGAGCCCCAGGCAAAGCCAGGGAATCCCCCCTTTTTGCTACTAAAGTCTTTGGGCAACGCCCCTATAACCAGCCGAACAAAGCGCCTATCTCAAACAGAGCCATCACTCAGCGCCTAAACTAGTGGAGCCACCCAGGCTCCCCAACTGTTATACGAGTGGCATTCTTTAGAGCAAAAAACTCACGAAATAAGAAGATTATCCAAACAGGGCCATTTTCATTGATTGAGAAAAGGGAGTACAAAAGAAACAGAAAAAAACAAAAACAAGAAGCAAAGGAGGCCCCAACTAAGGTTCGGCGTCGCTCCCGGATGCCAGCAGGCCCTCCAGGTGCTCGGTGAGGTCAGCGACCTGCTGGCGGAGTGACGCAATCTCCTCCCTCTGCCGATCCACCACCCGGCGCAGGGCCTCCGTCTCCCTTGTAGAGACATCCACGTACTCCTCGACAACCCTCACGAGCTGCTGCTGGCTCGCAAGGGTCGATGCCAAGCCCAACCCATCAACAGTGATCATGGGACAGCCACTTGGCGGGTGAAGCAAACCGACGATCAGCGCATGCAATTCCTCGGATGATCGTCCTCCTTGAGAGCCCATGGCCGAATGCTGCTTCGAAGCTTGAAACGAGGGATGGCTAAGACCAACGTCCCTCGGTCATATTTATACTTTCCAGGCGAGTATCTCGATCGGTCGCACCGTAGCCACCGACCTACGAGAACTCGCCACATGTCATCGCTTTAGTGCCTGCAGAATCCGAAGGGCCATGCCCCATCCTGAGAAAGATCGGTAAACATGTACGGACTACTCAGGAACCGCCCTGAACAGAGTACTTCCCGATCTGCCGGCCCCTCGTCATGAATGCTCCCGACACTTCCCCAAGCTCTTTTAAAGCTGGCCCCCTTTTCAAGAAATGCAAAAAAGAAAGAAATCCAGCGCCTGACGGTGACTCGTCCCCTCGGGAGGGATAACGTCATAAATAAAGAGCATGACCATGTACCGCCCGTCCCGAAGCCCCTCACCAAGCGCCGCAGGGACCTAACGCTACGGCTCATAGTGACAACTAAGTCATTTCTCCGAGCCCCGAATCTCCGAACCTCGGCTGGGCCAAGCTACAAATTCTCCAAACCTCGGCTAGGTCGAGCTACAAGTTCTCCAAACCTTGGCAGGGCCAAGTAAAAATTCTCCGAACCTCGGCTGGGCTGAGCTACAAATTCTCCGAACCTCGGATAAGTCGAGCTATAAGTTCTCCGAACCTTGGCAGGGCCAAGTAAAAATTCTTCGAACCTCGGCTGGGCCGAGCTACAAATTATCCGAACCTCGGTTAAGTCAAGCTACAAGTTCTCCGAACCTTGGCAGGGCCAAGTAAAAATTCTACGAGCCTCGGCTGGGCCAAGCAACGAATTCTCCGAACCTTGGCAGGGCCAAGTAAAAGTTCTCCGAACCTCGGCTGGGCCGAGCTACAAATTCTCCGAACCTTGGCAGGGCCAAGTAGAAATTTTCCGAACCTCGGCAAGGCCGAGCCGCGAATATTCGAGCGAGACATAAATCACCGAGCATCGAACCAAGATAAGGAGCATGTTCCGCCGAACAATCTCCAGACCGTCGCTTGCGAACCACGACTAGTTCAGATAGCGCGGGATCCTCACCTAAAAACGAGCGGGACGCCTTTGTACCCCACGACCGACAACAACGAACTCGACATAAAAGAGATAAAGATCGAGAAACAGAATAGAACTCTCTTTATTTCATTGCCATCAAAACCAATTACAAATGCCTGAAAGGCGTTACAAGAGCATCAAAATGCATAAAATAAAGACAAGTACAAAGCTTGGGCAACTGCTCCAAAGCAGATCTGGGCAACTGTGATGCTTCGGCGTCCGCACTACCGAACCAGATATGCCGCATCCAGTCAGCTCGGGCCGATAATGGCCGGGCTACTTGGACCAATAGTTGCGTCCAGCTTCAATCAATAATGATATCTCAGTGACCCAACCGAGATATCAGGGTGACTGGAAAGGACGGATGGAAGGCCATCCCAGACCACCCAATCGAGGGACCCCCAGCGAGTAGGCAGGAGGCCAGCGGACCCTGGCATCGGAACGCTCTCCCAAACCAAGTGTGCACCGCCCTGCCTCTCCAAGGCTCAAGGACAAGGTGTCGGCGGGCGGCACGCTTTCACCTCCTCCCCATGTGGCAAAGATTCCCCAGGCGGACGAGCCCAGGAATCCAAATCAAGGGAGGAGGAGAAGTTCAAGCGAGCCATGGGGAGCCCGCGTGCACCCCCTGCCATACGTCTCCGAAGGGGAACCACAAAGGTCACACTGGAAGAGCATGTGTGCACTCTCCGTGTGATCTCTGCGCCCTCCTTGTGCGCTCTCCATATGATCTCCGGGACTCATCCCCTAAGGGCGAGCCATCCTTCGGTAGCTTCTTTATCACCCCAGCTATCCGGTGGCGAAGGGCTTGTAAGAGGAAAGCTCAGTCCTCCCACTTGCAACAGCAGAGAAACGAGCATGATGGAAACTCTAGTGGGAGAAAAACTTTGGGGATGACTTAACACTACTCCACTTCCCCTTTTTATAGGCCAAAAATGGACCGGGAACAATTACCAAGGCCATAAGCCCCGAGATTCAAACACCTGGGCCATACCTCCACGAGGCCTCCCAGGAGGGAAGCGGCGCCCTATTGCGCGCCGAGCCCACCGTCTGAACCATGACGCATGCGAAGATTTCCTCTTAATCCTGAATCACGATCATTAAATGCAGAGAATCATCCACCGGCATTATGGAAACTGGCATAATCAGGGGATCATCCTATGAAAATAATGTCCTCCAACGGTAAACGGCTGCGTGCGCCATACACCAAAACAACCCACATGGGAAAGGAACACCTTCTGGAAGCGCCAAAACAGCTTTATGTTCCTCGCAGTGCTGTATCATCAATTTGGTGAAATAAAAATCGATTCACCTGCAGAACGGCAGGGCGCTGGCAGGATAGCAAAAAGCACGAAAATCGATCGTTCGTCGACTGCTTCTCAACAAAGTTAGTCGCGCAAAAAACTTGTGCGACAAAATCGGACGTCTCAAAATGAAATGAGCACAAAGGCTACAAAAACTATTCCTTCATTCAATGAAAAATGAAGTGACCAAAGGAAGCAAAAATACTTCGGCAATCACCTTCATAGTTGGCCCTAGCCGACCTACTTTGCCCGTCGGTAGGCATGGGCACTGGGCCATGCCGTGCCAGGCACGGCCCAGGCCCGTCGTGCCAGAAAAATTACCGTGCCGTGTCTGGCACGGCCCATTAACAAATGGGCCGTGCCAGGCATGACCCACTAAAAAAAATTCAAATTCGGCACGGCCCGTGACCCATCAAGAAATGGGCCACGGGCCGTGCCTGGCACGGCCCAGCAGGGCCATTGCTGGGCCATGCCAAAATGGCCCTTCTGGGCCGTTTTGTGGGCCGTGCCATGGCACGGCCCAGCAGGGCCATTGCTGGGCCGTGCCATGGCACGACCTAGAAGGGCCGTTTTGGCACGGCCCAGCAACGGCCCTGCTGGGCCATTTTGGCACGGCCCAGCAACGGCCCTGCTGGGCCGTGCCAAAATGGCCTTGCTGGGCCATTTTGTAGGCCGTGCCAAGGGCCGTGCCATGGCACGGCTAGTGCCAGGAGCACACTGTGTACCTAGGCACCAGCCAGCTGATCGAAGCCATGATCCTGATCGGCGATGATGGATCCGACTATTGCGATCGATCTGATCGGAGATGATCCAATGGTTGCGATTGATCCATGCCATAATCATGATCGACGATAATCGATCCGATGGTTGCGTTCCATCTGATCGGCGATGATCCGATGGTTGCGATCGATCCAAGTCATGATCTCGATCGGCGATGATCGATCGGACCGTTGCGATCAATTCGATCGGAGATGATCCGACGGTTGCGATCGATCCAAGCCATGATCCCGATCGGGGATGATCGATCCGACAGTTACGATCCATCCGATCGGCGATGATCCAACGATTGCGATCGATCCAAGCCATGATCTCGATCGACGATGATCGATTGGATCATTGCGATCAATCCGATCAGAGACGATCCAATGGTTGCGATCGATCCAAGCCATGATCCCGATCGGGGATGATCGATCCGATGGTTGCAATCCATCCAATTGGAGACGATCCGACGATTGCGATCGATCCAAGCCATGATCCCGATCGGCGATGATCAATCCAATAGTTGCGATCCATCCGATCAGAGACGATCTGATGGTTGCGATCGATACAAGCCATGATCCCGATCGACAATGATCGATCGGACTGTTGCGATCAATCCGATTGGAGACGATCCGATGTCTGCGATCGATCCAAGCCATGATCATGATCAGCGATGATCAATCCGACGGTTGCGATCCATCTGATCGGAGATGATTCGATGTCTGTAATCGATCCAAGCCATGATCCCGATCGATGATGATCAATCCAACGGTTGCGATCCATCCAATCGGAGATGATTCAATGTCTGGATCGATCCAAGCCATGATCCTGATCGGCGATGATCAATCCGACGGTTGCAATCAATCCAATCGGAGACGATCCGATGGTTGCGATCGATCCAAGCCATGATCCCGTCGGTGATGATCAATCCAACAGTTGCGATCCATCCGATCGGAAACGATCCGATGGTTGCAACCGATCCAAGCCATGATCCCGATCGGTGATGATCAATCCAACAGTTGCGATCCATCTGATCAGAGACGATCCGATGGTTGCGACCGATCCAAGCCATGATCCCAATCAGGGATGATCGATCCGACGGTTGCGATCGATCCGATCAGAGACGATACGATGGTTGTGATCGATCCATGCCATGATCCTTATCGGCGATGATCGATCCGACAGTTGCGATCCATTCGATTGGTGACGATCCAATGGTTGCGATCGATCCAAGCCATGATCCCGATCGGCGATGATCGATCTGATCAGAGACGATCCGACAGTTGCGATCGATCCATGCCATGATCCTGATCTGCTATTATCGATCGAACGGTTGCGATCTATCCAATCGGAGACGATCCGATGATTGCGATCGATCCAAGCTATGATCTCGATTGGCGATGATCGATCGGACCATTGTGATCAATCCGATCGGAGACGATCCGATGTCTTCGATCGATCCAAGCCATGATCCCGATCGGCAATGATCAATCCAACGGTTGTGATCGATCCAAGCCATGATCCCGATCGGCGATGATCGATCCGACGGTTGCGATCAATCCAAGCCATGATCCCGATTGGTGATGATCGATCGAACCATTGCGATCGATCCAATTGGAGACGATCCGACGGTTGCGATCGATTCAAGCCATAATCCCGATCGGGGATGATCAATCCAATGGTTGCGATCTATCCCATCGAAGACGATCCGATAGTTGCGATCGATCCAAGCCATGATCCCAATCGGCGATGATCGATCCGACGGTTGCGATCCATCCGATCGGCGATGATCCGATGGTTGCGATCTTTCTATTTTTTTCTTCTTACTTATTATTGTATTATGTTCTAGAGGTCAGGCCTAGCCTCCCTCCCTTCTGTACCATTTTAATTTTAAATTAATAAACTGGTAGGGGTTTATGCCAAACCCCCCACCATTACGGTGGCTTTATATTAATAAATTTTCTTTATTCCTAATATTTTTTAATTTATCAAAAAATATTTATTTTTTATAAATTTTTTTATTTGAGCTGTGCATGGGCCAGGCCCTAGGTGGGCCGTGCCTGGCACGGCCCAGGCCCACCTGGGCCGTGCCAGCACGGCACGACGGGCCGGCCCAGGCCCGTCATGGGCCGTGCCGTGCTGGGCCAACAGAAAAAATTTTCTAGGCCCGGCATGGCCCGGTACTGTAGCAGTGCCGGGCCGTGCCTAGCGCGGCCCATCGGGGCCTGGGCCGTGCCGTGCCATGGGCGGCACGGTCCAGTGCCCACCTCTACCCGTCGGCCCTAGCCGACCTACTTTGCCCATCGGCCCTAGCCGACCTACTTTGCTCGTCGGCCCTAGCCGACCTACTTTGCTCGTCGGCCCTAGCCGACCTACTTTGCCCGTCGGCCCTAGCCGACCTACTTTGCCCGTCGGCCCTAGCCGACCTACTTTGCCATCGGCCCTAGCCGACCTACTTTGCCCGTCGGCCCTAACCGAACTATTTTGTCTGTCGGCCCAAGCCGACCTACCCTGTCTGTCGGTCTTAACCGGCTGACCTCATTTCTCAAGTTTTAATTAGACACAAGCCAAACCAGATCGTCTATCGGCTCGCCAGCCAGGACTATCACCCCGTCTTGGGTCAGGTCAATGCATTCCCTGACCCCGAAATAAAGAAGACTGAAAAGCGTCAACAGGCCATAAGTCAATCGCGATTGAAGCGAAATTTGGAGCAAAGGGCTATCCAAAGAAAAACACTCAAATAGAAAGTTCATTCATTGAAAGACACCAGTTAGATTTTCAGAAAGCAAAGCATAGAGGTGGCTCTTAAGGGCCGGGAACCACATCAGTTCTGGAGGAACCCTCGGCTATATCCGTAGAGGTGTGACTAGATTCGCCTTTCTCTAATGCCTTTGCCCCTTCAGCGGCAGTTTGCGATCGTCCTTCAGAAGCTGCGGCTTCGCTGGGACCCGGGGCGGCACCAGGATCGGTATCAGAGACGTCGACGTATTCATCCTCCTCTTCTCCTTCGGACTCACCGGCATCAGGAGCTTCAGTATCCAGAAAAGAGAGATCCCATTCCGGGTGCTCACTGGATATCTTGTCTTTGCACTCTTCCATTCCAAGTTGGAAGGAGTCAACGCCGATCGCGTCCCGTTCTCCCTTGAGTTTGGCGAGCTGCACTTTAGCCTTAGCGACTTGCTTCTCAGCCTCCGCAACTTGAGCCCGCAGAATAGCGTTTTGCTCCTCGAACTCGCCGGACCGCGCCTCGAGTTCTGAGCTCTTATTGCGGCTAGACATGAGCTCACCTTGGAGAGCCCGATTCTCCAACCCTAACTCTGCTATCTGCAAAACCAAAATCAGTCGGCATCACAAGAGACCAGCTAAAGAGACTAAAAAGGGGGGGGGGGGGGGGGGGGGGGGAAATAAGACTATACCTCCTCCTCTCGTCTGGCCAACCTTTTGGCCAACTCCTTGGCCTCACCCCTGGCCCTTGTTCTGTCAGCTCCGACCAGCTCGACCCTCTCCTGGAGAACATTAATCCTTGACTGTTTGGCTTCGACCTCACCTCGGGCTTGGGATAGCTCGTTGCTCACCCGAGCTATTATCCCTTGGTGCCATTTAGCGCCGTCCCTTAAGTGGCGATTTCACTATCGCGCCGTTTCAGTCTCCTCCACTTTGCCGAGCATTCTGGTCAGGCGCTTTCTCTCGTCGGCAGCTTCCCTTCCTAGCTGACCCAAACTCTCACTATGTTCCAGCCGCATCGCCGCCACCTCCGCGGAATGTTTTGACTCAACTCTAGCCAACTCCAGGCACGCGTCTTCATTGTTCGCCAGGAGTCCTTGCAACTCCTCCACTTTACGCTTTTGCTTGGATACTTCGGCCAAGGCGACCTGGTGTGCCGCCTTCATCCCCTCCAAACCTCTATTACTAATGGCCATAAGTTCCTCGAACTTCTCAGACACCTTTAGTCGTGATTGGAGCTCGGCATTGTCTCTCCTGGCCTGAATGCGCCCGTCGCCAAACTCAGACGCCAGCATATCGTCCGAGAAAGCAAAACACTCTGCAGGGTAAAAAATGAATGAATGAGAGTTAAGTCAGCCAGAATGTATCCGCTACCCAGGAATGACAACTCACCCACGAGGCATAGGCCCGTGCCATCCTCATCAGGGTCGTATTATCGATATCAGGAAGGAGATGGACACTTTCAGCCACGCCTTGCTGCCCGAACACAGCATCAACCAACTCCAAATCTGTAAACTTGTCCGCCGAAGGATCTGCACCCGGATACAAGGCCGACCTCATTAAGGCAGAAAATGCCTCCTCAACACCCGCGTTCGAACTACCGGGCTGGTCATTTCCACCCAAGGAACCAACATGAGCGACCTCCAATGGAGAAGCCTTCAGCTTCCCAGCTTCTTCCATCAGAATTCTGGCTTGAGTCTCCTCAGATAACTCGGCCAACCCAAGCGCCAGCCTCCCCAAAATCCTTCTCGAAGGAGTCTCCATCGCGGGACCCTTATCCCGCTGTGATCCCTCTTCCATCGCACCTCCTTCCATCGCTATCACTTGCGCCTCCCCTGCAGGCTCTGCCGAAGCCTCTATCTGGCCCGCTTCTTGAACTACCGCGGGCGACCCAGCGTCACTACCACTGGACTCCCTCGCAGAGAGACCGAGAGGGAGCTCTCCCTGAACCTCATCAGCTGCAGCTGTCCCCTCTCCCTCTCCTGCTGGAGTCAGTAGTGGTCCCACGGAGGCAGAAGGCCCCCCAGAAATGGCCGCTTCCGCCAGATCTATCACCGGTTCCTCTTTCATAGGGGACGCGGTCAGACGAACCAATGGAGCCTCGTCTGAACTATCTGATATCTCCAATATGGGAGGACAAGGGATCGTAGCTGTTCTCCCTGGATCCTCCTTCACCTTTGGCGCTCCTATAATGATTGCTCCGGCGTCTGGCGCTCCTATAATGAACTATCCGCTATCCACGCCGCTGCTCTCCCCTGGGCGCTTGCCTCTCTTCCTCTTGGTGAGGCTCGACAATGCCGACCTCTTGGCTACAAGAATGGAACATATGCGATTAAATCCAAACACATTCGTCGGGTAGCATGCAGCAGAAAAAGTAAAAGGGAGGACTCACCTTGCGGGTCCAGGGGCTAAGCCCGGCAGCGAAGAGGGCCCCTCCGATAACAGATCATTGGCCGAGAATACTTGGCCATTGTGGAGGACGTCCAAATCTCTCTCCTCCTGCTCTAACAAAACCGGATGCATTTCCACATCCCTAACAAAGCTTCCCCATTTCCGAGGGAAGTCAGAACCAATATTCCCATCAGCGATAATGAATCGACTCTTCCATCCCTTGATAGAGGACGGCTTATCCACAATCACGTTGAAAGACCTCCGAGGTCCAATATATGGCCACTCCGATTTCCTCCTGGTATCAGATGATAACAAGCACGGAAAAGAGGGAGAGTGGCGGCAATCCAGATTTGGTGGCACATTGAGATAAATCCGATGATGCTCCACCAGCTGTTTGGAGCCACCATTGTCGGATAGATGTTGTAGTGAGTCATGATCTCCTTCACCAAGGGATGGAGAGGAAAATGGAAGCCTGCTTTCAAGCTGTCTTCATAAACGAAGACCCCGCGAGACCCTATGTCCAGGCTCTGGCACTCGCAGGACAACATCTGAGGGCATGCCATACCACTGATGAATCCTTCCCACATCCTCAGCAACGATCTCAGAGGCTACATCGTCGGGGCTCATCGTCTTTTAGCCGAGAAAAGTACCAGGCGAAACAGCGAGCGTTGCGGGGGGGGGAGACTCTTCAAGAAACAAAACGAGAGAATACTGCAAACGAATGTATATATAGCACGGCTACCGCTTTGCTTTCCCACTAAGGAAGCCATCTTGAAAGGATGAGGCGCCTCGCCCCAGGCGTCCGGAACTGCCTCGAAAAACGCCGTATTAATCAGGATTCGCGATGTGGCGTATTCCCAATCGTCACTCTTGGAGAAGCCTTACCCACAAGGTATGAGGACCCTGCCGCATTAATTAAAGCATCATTGTACAGGCTATCTAAACCAAATCGCCCCATACAAAGCGTGCCACCTGGACTTATACTCCCTATGCCCAAACCTACGCTTCGAACTAGGGAGTGGAGGGCATGTGTTGAGGGATAAAATCATCATTGCATTAATATCCATGCAAGGAGGCTAAGACCAACCCCTTCCCTTCGTATCTCTCGGGCTTCCATAGCTCGTCCTCCCCGAGCTCCCATAGCTCGGCTTCCCCGAGCTTCCATAGCTCGTCTCTCTCGAGCTTCTCTAGCTCAGTTTTTCCGAGCTTCCCTAGCTCGGCTTCCCGAGCTTCCGTAGCTCGTCTTTCCCGAGTTTCCATAGCTCGTCTCTCCCGAGCTTCCGTAGCTCTGCTCTCCCGAGCTCCCATAGCTCGGCTCTCCCGAGCTTCCTGTAGCTCGTTTCCCCCGAGCCTCCATGGCCCGGCTTCACTGAACGACCCACGATCCAATACCCACCTCTGTGGAACCTGACGTGGGAGAGCCTAATCCTACTGTAACAGCATCCTAGGCAAGGAATCATGCTGAGAAGTGGTCTAGAACCTATCAAGGCTACCTGGGACCTACACACCTACCAGATCTCAAGCCATCAAGGAGCTCTCCTAACCGTTGATCCCCTAACGGACAAGATATGGATCCCAACAGCCCCACAACGGCCTGATTCGATCTACCCCCGTATCCTAACAACCTCTGAACCTTTCCGAAGACGCTCAAGATCCAGGTGACAGCCTATAAGTATCACGCTCATGGATTTCCTCAGGTACGCACGCGCTCACACCCTCACTCCCACTCTCCTGCTCTCCTGCTGCTCGTCGGTGCTCTCGCCCTCCTAGAGCTCCCGATTGGTCGCCCCCAGAGAGACTCCCCGGAGAGATCCACCTCCCCGTTTTCTGATTGATCGCCGATTTTCTCCCACTGACTTGAGCATCGGAGGGTCTTCCGCGGAGGGCCACCCCCAATGCCTCTCGCGCGAGGACTTGTGTGCAGGTCCGCCCCCCTGGAGATCGACTGCGCCCGAGTTGGAGGACGGATCCCAGCGGCAACATAACATATAGAAGATTTTTAATGCCATGAGTAAGAACTTGAGTTTGTCTTGTCACCGTGTGAAATTGGTGTCATCAAAATGATCCAATCTTACAAGGTCTTGGTTTATGAGTTTGATGGTAGATACGGTAGTCTCGGTCTCCATTCAGATAACATTTGAGATTGTTGAGAATTTGAAGAAAGGAAGAAGAGATAGAGATAAGGATTAAAACCGAGAGAGATGAAGATATGAATATGAACTGAGGCTTGAACACGATTGAATCGCTGTCCTCAATGCTATTTGCTCTCTTTGGAATGCTTTTTGAGCCAACCATAAATACGTTTGCAAGATTTTAACAAGCCTTGATCAAGGGTGCATAAAAGCATTAATGTACCCTTGATCGTAGGAAATATATATAGATTTTCTAGAATGTATTAAAAATGAATGATGCGGTCTGGGACTCATTAATTCATCAGAGTGCCGCGATACTTCGTAATAATTTTTTCTATTGTGAGAATCACTGTGAGAGAGTCCGCAACTCTCACCGAAACATTGCTTAGTTTAATGCGAACAAAACCCAACAAGTTCTGCATAAGGAAAAAGAATGGGAATAAATCTATCTGCTCCATATATCTCTATGTAGCATAATCTACATTATAACAAAAAACATATGAGCAAAACTTGATGTAAAAAAGCCATCTCATCAATTTTCTCCACAAAAAATATAAAATGTTGAAGAAGGAATTTCCAGGTACAAGGTATCATACATCCATAAGCAATCAATGGAAATATTGTATCACTATCAATTTATCAAACAACCATTAAAGGAAAAAATATCAAATATTGAAAAAGGAATTTCTAAGTATGGGTTATCATACATATCAAAATAATAAGTTATATAAATCTTCATCCACCAAGAAAGATTTTTTTTTTTAAAATGATTTGATTAAGAAAAAATCTAAAAGAAATACTAAGACTTGGAACTTTGTGAGTATGTATGTCTCAAGAAGAAAACAGCAAGGTTAACTAAGATGTTATAATAATGCATGATATTCCATTCTCAATCAAGTGGTCCTTAAATTCATAATCTAGGTACCCTCCTCCTCAATCAGATCGAAGAGTTTTAATTGATTTACTGAGTTATTTTTCTACTTTAGCATAGAATTTTGAACTTTTCAAAGGCCTCGAATTTTCTTTGCATCAGGTATGCATATCCATATCTTGAATAATCATCAATAAATATGATAAAATATTCATAGCCCTCTCTAGATTTAACGTTCAAAGGCCCACATACATCAGTATGTATGATCTCTAAAGGTGCTTTTGTTCTTTCATCTTTTGCTGAAAATGGTCTTTTGCTCATTTTTCCTTCTAGACAGGATTCATAGATTGGTAGAGTACCAACTCTTAGCTCTCTTAAATGATCATCCTTTACTAGTCTTTCTATTTTATCTATATTAATGTGACCAAGCCTCAAATGCCATAAATACATGTCATTGTTATTTAGGGGTTGGTTGAGCGACTTTAAACATTTTGGTTTGAAGTAAGTTGTTGAAAATTGGTTTAACAAAATATGGACCATTTTCAACATACCCAGAACAAATATCATTCTATTCTTATAAATTGAAACAAAATCAATACTAAAAAAATAGAAATAAATTGTTCATGCAACATTGAAATCGAAATCAAATTCTGTTTAAAATCCAAAATATAATAGACATTGTTCAAAAATAAATATTTATTATTAGCAAATGACAGTCGTACTATCCCTACTGCTGTCGCTGGCACCTTTTCTTCACTGCCTACTCTAATCGTGAAATCTCCCACTTGAAGATCCTGGACAGACTCAAGCATCTGCAAAGAAACACAAACATGGTTAGATGCTTTTGAATCAATAATCCAGCTTGAGAAATCATTCTCAACTAAGCATGTTTCCATGACTAGTAAATCTAATTTACCTTGTTTCTTTTCTGTTTCAGCTCATCAAGGTGCTTTTTACAGTTCCTTTTCCAATGGTCGTCTTGATGACAGTGGAAACACTTTCCTTTAGGTTTAGGCTGAGCAGCCTTTTCCTTTTTCTTCTGGATCTTCTTGTTGTTGTCCTTTTGCTTCCCCACATTCTTCTTCTTCTTTTTCTTTGAAAAAGAAGGCTTTTCCTTAGCTGTATTAGCTTCAGCAACATTTGTCTTACCACTCTTATCATCTATAAGGGTCTCATAAATTTGTAGCTCATTCAAGAATTCAGTCAGATTACACTTTTTATGATTCATAATGTAATTAGTCCTGAATTGAAGAAAAATGGGAGATAGTGTCTCCAGAATTATGCCAACCTAAGTCTTTTCATCAATTTTAGCTTCATTGATTTTAGCCTCATTAAAATGATTGACCATTTTGAGGACGTGCTCACGAACAAAAGAACCATTCTTCATTTTTGTTGACCCAATAATTGATTTTGATGATTAACAAAAGACATGAGTATATTCATTATATTTCTGATAAATTTAAGAAGTGTTTCAGGCATTGAGAATGTTTAATCAGTCAAAAGGTATAAGGAAATAAGTTTTGAATCGAATTTTAATGAAAATTATTTAAGTTCAGAACTTAGAGTCGACACCTCAACTGTCCGGAGCTGACCCCAGGGCGTATCGAAACTTTTCTAGAATTTTGGCACGGTCTGGAGTCGACACCTAGAGTTTCGAGCTGACTCCAACCTGAGCTACAGAGAAGTAGTTTCTGTGTTAGTTTTTGGAGCCGACACCTGGAGTTCGGGAGCCGACACCTGAGAGTTGCGGAGCCAACACCTGAGTTTCTGGAGCCGACTCTAACCTAAGTACAGAGAGCATATTTTTTGGACATAGTTAGAGTCACACCTTTGAAATCTGGAGCCGACTCCCGAAGGCGCCGAGCTGACACTTAACTTTTTCAGAGCCGACTCCTTAACGAACTTCTTATTACTATTTTTGGACACCCCGTCTTGGAGCCGACACCTGAAAGTTGGAGCCGACTCCAACCTATTAGGAACGGATTTTCAAATGTCAGAACAGATTCCAACAGTAATATTTTTTCCACATAATCTCTAATGGGTATTTTTCTTGTGTGTAGAAGCAATCCAACTATTCTATAACGGCTATATTTTCACCTAAACTTGGATTAAGAGATCTATAAAAAGAGAGAACCGTCCGTTTGAAAAAGAGGAGAAAAAATCGAGAAAAATACTTAGTGAAAAAGAGAGAGAAATCAAGAGGAAAGACTCAGAGCTCAAATCCATCAATCCTAGAGAGTTCAAAGAGAAATCCAAAGCACTCAAAGTTCAAAATCAAGGAATTCTCAAGCAAAATGAAGAAAGCAAAAGCCCTATTTCTCTCCAACTTCTCCACTGTGATTTTTGTGAAGAATCTGAGCTGAGGCCTGATTTAATCTTTCAAAGGCAAAGAGAAAAGAGGAAAAGAAGAAAAGCACACATCCAAATTGCTTCAAACAGGCTTTTCTTACCTTTGTTTATTTAATTGCATATTTGCTCATTTAAGGAGCTATTTTGTATTCAAAACTCTATTTTTTTTTGTTGTTTGCTAATTCAATCAGGGGATTGAATTAGTGAAGGTAGTGTACCTGGGACAAGCTAAGGATAGCTTATGGTTGGGTTTTATGCTGGTGAGCCGAAAAACCAACTGGGTTCGTTGTGACCCGGAAAAATAACAAGTTTGGGTTGTGAGTTTGTAAAATAACTCGCATGTAATCAAGTGGATTATAGTGTGGACCCAAGTGCTGCTTGGGAGTGGACGTAGGTGTTGGATACACCGAACCACTACAAAATCTTTATGTTTATCGTGCTTTGTCTCTCTCTCTCTATCTCATTTATTTGTGCCTAGCATTTATCTATACATTGCACTCAAGTACTTTCAGATCAAAGTACTTAGTTTTAAAGTGTTAAAATTTTTAAGAACCCAATTCACCCCCCCTCTTGGGTTGCCATCTGGGCCAACAATTGGTATCAGAGCTAGTGCTCATTTTTAGTTTGATCCAACGATCAAGAGTCAAAGATCTAAATGGCAGCTCAAGCTGGATCTTCATTTGCTGAAGGTCAATCTACAAATAGACCTCCTTTATTTAATGGAACAAATTATGGATGTTGGAAAGCTAGAATGAAAATTTTTATTCAAGCTTTAGATTATGAACTATGGAGTGTAATCATTAATGGACCAAGCATACCCACACACTTAGTAGATGGTTCAATAGTTCCTAAACCTGAAAGGGATTAGAATAAGAACGATAGAAAATGGCTCAGCTTAATGCAAAAGCCATGAATGTTTTATATTGTGCTTTAGATGCTAATAAATTTAATAGAATTTCTACATGTATTTTTGTAAAAGAAATCTGGGATAGATTAGAAGTTACCTATGAGGGTACTAATCAAGTAAAAGAATCAAAAATTAATATTCTAGTGTACAAATATGAATTGTTTAGCATGGAACAAAATGAAGCTATCATATGTATGTACACTAGATTCACTGATATTGTGAATGGTCTAAAAAGTCTTGGTAAGACCTATGCTAATTCTGATTTGGTGCGTAAAATTCTTAGGTTTCTTCCAAGGTCATGGGAAGCAAAGGTGACTGCAATCCAAGAAGCCAAGGACCTTAATACCTTACCTTTGGAGGAGCTACTTGGATCATTGATGACCCATGAATTAACAATGAAGCAGCATATAGAGAAAGACGTCAAGAAGAAGGGAACTATTGCTCTTAAGGCTGCAGAAATTGAGGAAAGCAGCAGTGAGGATGAAGATGATGAGACTGCTCTCCTAGCTAAGAAATTTAAGAAATTTATGCAAAGAAGGAGACCCTTCCATAGGAGAAAGTTTGGAACAAAAATGGAAGGAGAAAAAGAAAAAGAGAAGGACAAGGATAAGGAAAAAGAACCCCTCATATGTTATGAATGTAAGAAACTGGGGCACTTCAGATATGACTGTCCTCAATTGAAGAAAGCTTACAAAAGAAGAAGAAGGCTTATGTTGCAATATGGAGTGACAATGAAGAATCCTCTTCCGAGGAAGAACAAAAGGAAGTTGCAAACATTTGCTTTATGGCAAAAGAAGATGATTAGGTAAGTTCTGAACATTTGAAGAATTATTTGATGCATTTAATGAATTAGTTAATGATTTTAAAGTTTTTTTTTAAAAAGCAAATATTTAAAAACTAAAAATGCAAATCTGCTTAAAGAGAATAATAAATTAGCTCTAGAAATTAAAGACTTGAAATCTGAAAAAGAAGATGTTGCAAAAGAAAAGGAATTGGTTTCAAATGAGAACCTTAATCTAAAGAAAGAGGTTGATAAATATAATGATATAGTTGATAGATTTACCTTAAGTTCTACAAAATTAAATGATTCTAGATAGTCAAAAGGCTATTTTGATAAGGCAGGATTAGGATATAATCCTCTTAGAAAGAAAAAATCCTTGAAAAATATCTTTATATGTGCTGGCCAATCACCTAATATTACTTGTTTCAAATGTGGTTTAAAAGGACATAAATCATATGAATTTAATATTAAAAAACTAGCAAAAATTTAAAAATTAAAGGAAAGAAAATATGGGTTCCGAAAGGAACAATCCTTATTGCTACTAACCATGAAGGACCCAAGAAAGCTTGGGTACCTAAACAGAAAGTTTGATCATTTTGCAGGAGTGTCTTGCAGCTCAAAATGAAAGTGGTATCTTGATAGCGGCTGTTTAAGGCACATGATGGGTGACAAGGAGCAATTCATCACCTTGAAGATAAAAGAGGAGGAGTTGTTACTTTTGGAGATAATGGCAAAGGTCAAATCATGGGCCTTGGTAAAATTCAAATAACTCCATCCACTTTTATTGAAAATATTTTATATGTTGAAGGATTAAAATAATTTAATTAGTATTAGCCAATTGTGTGATAAAGGTTTCAAAGTTTCCTTTGAAGCTTCTATTTGCACTATTTCTAATCCCATAGATAATAGCATTATATTTATTGGTAATAGAAATGGCAATGTATACTTAATTGATTTAGACAATTTGTCTACTAGTAATCATTGCTTAGTTGCTAATAATGCAAATGTAAATGAGATTGGATGGCTATGGCATCGTAGATTAGGTCATGCAAGCACACACTTAATTTCAAAATTAATAAGAATGGATTTGGTTAAAGGACTTCCAAAGTTGGATTTTGAAAATAACAGAATTTGTGATGCATGTCAATTTGAAAACAAACTAGAAACTCTTTCAAATCTAAAAATGTTTTTCCACTTCTAGGCCACTAGAGCTACTTCACATGGACCTTTTTGGACCTACTAGAACCACTAGTCTAGGAGGAAAGAAATATGGTCTTGTGATAGTAGATGATTATTCTAGATTCACTTGGGTATTATTTTTGGCTCACAAGGATGAGACTTTCTCGATATTTTGAAATTCTTCAAGAAAGTCACTAATGAGAAAAACAACACCATAGTGTCTCTTAGAAGTGATCATGGCAAAATTTGAAAATCACTTATTTAAAAATTTTGCATTGAACATGGCATTCATCATAATTTTTCTGCACCTAGAACACCACAACAAAATGGAGTCGTAGAAAGAAAGAATAGGACTTTAGAAGACATGGCCCGTACCATGCTATGTGAAAGCCAACTCCCAAAGTACTTCTGGCGGAAGCCATAAACACGACATGTTACATCCTTAATAGAGCTTTAATTAGGCCAATCCTTAAGAAAACTCCGTATGAACTATGGCATGATAGGAAACCTAATATTAGTTATTTTCATGCATTTGGTTGTAAATGTTTCATTCATAATAATGGTAAGGACAACTTAGAAAAATTGATGCAAAATCTGATGAAGGCATATTCTTAGGATATTCAACAACTAGTAAAGCCTATAGAGTATTTAACAAAAGAAACTTAATTGTAGAAGAATCTATTCATGTAGTTTTTGATGAATCTTTAGCATCAAGTTCAGAAAAGATTGATGATGAGGAAGATACAAATTTGCTAGAAAGAGATATTGAAAAATTGAATATAGATGTATCTTCAGATCATGAACAAGAAGCTAAAGATGATGATTCTCCTAGGGTCGATGTTATTGATACTAATCATAATGATGTAGATCTTCCTAGAGATTGAGATATGCCTATGGTCATCCAAAGGAATTGATTATAGGTGATCCATCTCAAAGGAGTAAGAACTAGATCATCTATGAGAAATATCAATAATCATCTTGCATTTGTATCTCAAATAGAACCTAAAACTGTTGAAGAAGCTGAAAAAGATAGTAATTGGATGTTAGCTATGCAAGAGAATTAAATCAATTTACTAGGAATAATGTATGGTCCTTAGTTGATAGACCTAAAGGTCACTCAGTTATAGGATCTAAATGGGTATTTAGAAATAAATTAGATAAAATGGCATAGTAATTAGAAATAAAGCTAGATTAGTTGCAAAAGGATATAATCAAGAAGAAGGAATTGATTTTGATGAAACTTTTGCACCTGTAGCTAGATTAGAAGCAATTAGACTATTACTTGCATTTGCATGTCATATGAATATCAATTTATTTCAAATGGATGTTAAAAGTGCATTTCTAAATGGTTTTATAAATGAAGAAGTTTTTGTAGAACAACCACCTGGTTTTGAAGATCATGAATTTTTAAACCATTTTTTTAAATTACACAAAGCACTTTATGGTTTAAAACAAGCACCTAGAGCTTGGTATGATAGGTTAAGCAAATTTCTAATTGAAAATAATTTTTCTAGAGAAATGTTGATAAAACATTATTTTTGAAAAGAAAAAATAAAGATTTATTGGTAGTACAAATATATGTAGATGATATTATTTTCGGTGCTACTAACAATCTTTTGTGTCAAGAATTTGCTAAGTTAATGCAGGGTGAATTCGAGATGAGCATGATGGAAGAACTCAATTTCTTCTAGGACTTCAAATCAAACAAAGCAAAGAAGGGATTTTCATCAACCAAACAAAGTACACAAAGGAAATTCTCAAAAAGTTTGGAATGGAATCAATCAAACCCCTTGGAACACCTATGAGTCCTTCATGCAAATTGGATAAAGATGAAGACGGTAAGAAAGTTGATCAAAAGCATATAAGGTATGATCGGATCTCTACTTTACTTAACAGTAAGTAGACCAGATATTATGTTTTGTTTCTATGTGCTAGATTTCAGTCAGAACCTAAAGAATCTCACTTGATTGCTGTAAAAAGAATACTAAGATATCTAAGTGGAACTAAAAATGTAGGATTATGGTATTCTAGAGACTCAACATTAAATTTGATTGCTTATTCTGATTCTGATTATGCTGGTTGTAAATTAGATAGAAAAGTACAAGTGGTGCATGTCAATTCTTAGGAAGTAACTTAATCTCTTGGTTTAGCAAAAAGAAAATTTAGTTGCATTATCTACTACTGAGGCTGAATATGTTGCAGCTGGAAGTTGTTGTGCTCAAATCCTTTGGATTAAGCGACAACTTGAAGATTATGGCATAACACTTGATAAAACTCCTATTAGATGTGATAATACTAGTGCAATCAATTTAACTAAAAATCCAATACAACATTCAAGAACTAAGCATATTGAAATTAGATATCACTTTATTAGAGAATGTAGCTAATAATGACATTTCTTGATTATGTTTGTACTGATGAACAATTAGCTGACATATTTACAAAACCCCTAAGCGAAGAAAGATTTTGTTATCTTAGAGGAGAGTTAGGGATTTGTGACCCTTTGGAATGATTTTGAAACCCTTAAGATTGATTATCTAGAATTCAATCAATTTCTTAAATTTCTTTCATGATTCTAAGGACAACTCATCTAGATATTTGAATCATTTGATTTACTACATTCCAAAGATTTTATCCAAAATTTATTGATTTTCTTTTGACATTTTGGATCTTTGAAACTCTCTTATTTTTTCTAAAACTATCAGTGGAGTCGACACCCCAATTTGTGGAGTCGACACCTGTCTGTGTCGCTCTCGGTCTAGACCTTGGAGCTGACACCCGCCTTAGCGGAGCCAACTCCAGTTCGGGTGCTGACTGTGTTAGCGACCTGAGACGACACCTCGCTTTGCGGGAGTCGACTCCAAGTGGTCCCAGGTTGACTTATTAGGGCAGAGCCGACTCCTCTCATTCCAATCGACTCCTAACTCTTCCAAACTCTCCCAAACTTTTTCAAAACCCTAAATCCTCAAATTAACCACTCTTAGCTCTCAATGGCACCAAACATAGGGGATCTGTGTTTGGTGGAGCGGTGACGACCGAAAAATGGATAGTGAGGCGTCCGGCAAGGCAGCCTTCACCGAGCTCTTCGTCCTCCTCGTCATCCACACCGAGCGCCATTCCAAGCCCCTCCTCACCTCAAATCGACACCTTAGCCGGTCGAGTAATCACAATGGCAGAAAGGTAGACTTTTATTTCTTTGAGGAAGAATGTTTCACTATTGGGCGACAGTTAAAAGAACTAGGTTGGGATAAGGTGTGTTCCCTTGATTTACCCACTTATCCGGCCTTAGTCAAGGAATTTTATTTCAATCATCTAGAGGAGTGGAGGAATAGTTAGTTCTATTAGAGGAAAAAGGATTCATATAACCTCAGAAATTCTAGGAAATATGTTAGGGATTCCTGTCACTGGGCTTGCTGGAAGCATTCATAGTGAAAGGTCAAATGCTTTATCAAGGATGCTAGGAAGAAATCACTGAGTTTGAAGAAATTAGGGCAAACCAATTGCCTCTTGAGTTGAGATTACTTCATAATATATGTGGAAGGATTTTGTTTCCCAAGACTGGAAGGTTTGAGTATGTCTCAGAGCGAGATATTGTTATAATGGACAGTGTTTTGATTGGACAACAAATTAATTTGGCTGGTATGATGATTTGGTATATGGCTGAAGCCGGGAATAAGAGAAGATCAACTTTACCCTATGGTATGATATTGACTTTAGTATTCCAAAGTCAGGGTATTGTTATTTCTGAAAATGAACCCAAGAAAAATTTAAGGCACATAGATTATTATAGTTTAGCAACTGTGCATAGAATGGGATTTGTGAAGAAAGATGGAATTTGGGAAAGGAAAAGTCTCTTGGATGAAAGAGCTACTGATGTTGGAGCTACAACACCTGGACCTTCAATGAGACATATTTCGCTAGAACCTAGTAGCCCAGCACCTTCAGTAGCTCCTGCACCTGCTACAAGTTCATGTGTTCAAGCTTCTACTAGTTTTTCTGACACTCAGATGGAGCAATTGAAATCATTACTTTTGAATCATAAAGAAGAGATAAGACTGAGTTAGATAGCAGATTTATGAACTTGAGAGAGACTCTCTATTCCTTGGATGATAGGGTGAGCAAAATTGAGTCCACTCTTGGATCTTCTTTAGAATCTTTGAAGACTGATCTCATGCACATATTTGAGGAACTCAAAGAGATTGGAGGAGATTCTGAGACTTATTCTAGATGCAATGCAGAGCTTCAAGAGAAAATTGTTACTGCATGTGCATTCGTTGATAGAAGACTGAAGGAATTTGTAGAACTCAAAGTGAAGGAATGGAAAAAATTGTGGAAGATTTGCAAAGACTTCTTAGAAATCATTAAATACTGTATTTTGATTTTGTTGTAATGAAGTTTTTTTTCTCTTTTGATGTTATTAAAAGTTGATTTTTAGTTTAATATTTTTGATGTTTTGATGTAATTGAAGTAACTTTTTGTTCAATGATGTAATGAAAGCAACATTTTGATATAGTTGAAAGTATTTATGATGTAATGAATATCATATTTGCTATCCTGGAACTTTGATATAGAATGACTTGAATTGAATTTTTGATTCACTTAATGTTAAAGCATTGATTTTAATCTATATTATTTGCATCTTATTAACCTTTTTGTTGATTACAAAAAAGGGGGAGAAGTAAATGATATTTGTATATGCATAATAGTTACAATTAAATGTATAAAGGGGAAAGAAGATAATTATATATATACATTGAATGAATTTCATTAAGAAATTGGTATCAAGAAGTTTCAATGAAATAAGTTTAATTGGTATCAAACATTAAATGAAATGAGCTTAATTTGATATGTATGGAGTCTAAAAGATAAGGAAAGAAGATGTTAAGTATCATAGGGGGAGCTATCTTATTCAGGGGGAGCTTAATATAAGAACTTATCTTCTTTGAAAATTATTAATTAATCATGCATATACTCAATGTTTTGTCATCATCAAAAAGGGGGAAATTGTTGACCCAATTATTGATTTTGATGATTAACAAAAGACATGAGTATATTTATTATGTTTCTGATAAATTTAAGAAGTGTTTCAGGCATTGAGAATGTTTAATCAGTCAAAAGGTATAAGGAAATAACTTTTGAATCAAATTTTAATGAAAATTATTTAAGTTTAGAACTTAGAGTCGACACCTCAACTGTCCGGAGCCGACCCCAGGGTATCAGAACTTTTCTAGAATTTCGGCACGGTCCGGAGTCGACACCTAGAGTTTCGGAGCCGACTCCAACCTGAGATATAGAGAAGTAGTTTTTGCGTCAGTTTTGGAGCCAACACCTGGAGTTTAGGAGCCGACACCTGAAAGTTGCGGAGCCGACACCTGAGTTTCTGGAGACTCTAACCTGAGTACAGAGAGCATATTTTCAGGACATAGTTAGAGTCGACACCTTTGAAATCTGGAGCCGACTCCCGAAGGCCGAGCCGACACTTAACTTTTTCAGAGCCGACTCCTCAACAACTTCTTATTACTATTTTTGGACACCCTGTTTGGAGCCGACACCTGAAAAGTTGGAGCCAACTCCAACCTGTCAGGAACGGATTTTAAATGTCAGAACGGACTCCAACGGTAATATTTTTTTCACCTAATCTCTAACGGCTATTTTCTTTGTGTGTAGAAGCAATCCAACTACTCTGTAACGACTATATTTTTACTAAACTTGGATTAAGAGATCTATAAAAAGGGGGAACCGTCCGTTTGAAAAAGAGAAGAAAAAATCAAGAAAAATACTTAGTGAAAAGAGAGAGAAATCAAGAGGAAAGACTCAGAGTTCAAATCCATCAATCCTAGAGAGTTACCCAATTCATCCCTCCTCTTGGGTTGCCATTGGGCCAACAATTTTGCCATTCATAATGGCTTTTACAGCTTCATGGCGAGCTTGATCAGATGGATAATCAAACATCTGCTGCAGAGATTCCATAATCTCTCTTGCAGTTTCAAGGGCCTCGTGCTTAGTTCTAAGCACCTCATTCATTACTGCTAACAAGTACCAGCGGGCCTTGTTGTTTGCAACAACCAATGGTTGTACTCTTCAGTAACAACTTTGGAGGCATTGGTTGGAGGCACTGGAGGACAATCCTCCTAAGGACATAGTGGTAGTTTTTATTAATGAAAAGGATATTCATATGATTTTCCACTTAAAATTTTTTCACAAATTAAAACTTGAGAGACGAGAAGTGAGAAAATCGGGTTTGACATATTTGCTAAAAAAATAAGAAATATTTTTAATAAATAATTGCATACATATCATCACACAATTTAAGGCAAAGTAAATATGATGCATGAATGCACATATTAAAATACAAAAAAAACATATTTACTTTAAAGGCCTAAGAAATTTTAATCTCCATAACTAAGTGTCGCCATAGGGTAGGTCAAATAGTTGCTAATTAAATGAGACTTTCTTAATTAATTAGTATTCCAAAAATATCTTATATTTCAAATACTCATTAATTCTCTTAAATTTTGGTCAAGAAAATAATTAACTAATTTAATTATTTTTTCATAAGTGCAACCCATTGTATCAAATTTTTAAGACTTAACTTAGAAATTACCATCGTCGGGTAGGTCAATTCTAAAATACATCCTAAAAATCCTATCTTATGAAAGATAACCTTATTATTGCCATTACTAGATACCTTCCGTAAGAAGAATGAAATCAAAGCCTCTCGAGGCACTACTAATAACTCATGGTGTGTACTAATGATGGAGACCAAGGCTTATATCGTCATATTACCCCTCTCACTCATATTTGCAAAAGTGTATTTTATTTATAAAATAACTCTTGTTTCATAAACCCTTAGTTAATTAAAAACAATTTAAATCACTAAAATTTTATAATTTTAAACATTTTAAAATTATAAAATAAGTTAAATATGATAATTAAAATTTAACACTTAAATTCAAAACTTCACATTTGGCACATTAATTTTACAAATCCAATTGCTAAATTAATTATAAATTTAATCTCATTAAATTTATTGCAAAGCGCATTTAATTTAATTTACTAAAATCTTTTTAGTAAAAATAAAATAATAATGCACTTAAATGCACGACATACAACAAATAGGTAGGCATTTTTCTATCTAAAATGTCATATAATATGTATGGCAATGTAATTATTATCAACATAATAAAAACATTTAATAAGAAGCAAAATGAAAAAATTTGATCGGGTTCCATGGAATCCAAAATATTAATAGTAAATACCAGCCCAATAATTCGAAATAATCTAATTTGACATCATAGATCAATCATTTTATACTTTTATCATGATATTATAATGTAATGGCTAAATACCCTATAAGACATCACAATCATCATAAACACTAGGCTCCACCACAAAAAATGGATTAGCAAAAGTATGTTCATTGGTGGAAAAATTTAATGAGACAGGAGTAGTATTAATGCATCGGATCCCATTAGAATGTTGCTGTTAAGCGTGATTGGGTGAGAGTAGTTCCTTGGGAAGAGGGAAGTCCTTGTGTTTTTTTTAAATATAATATTCATTTGATCCAAACTTTTCAGATCGACAAAACATGACTCTTTAAGGTAATGACTATTATTATTATTGTTGAGAAATTTTCTCAAAAACATAAAGAACACTTCTTTATCAATATAAATAAAATAGCATCATAAATTATAATCAATTATTAATTAATAGGGATATAGCCTGCCCTGATATCAATTGCTAATTATCTCAAAATGATTTTGAGATATTTGCGGAAGCTAGATAAATATCAAATTGTATATTTTAAAAAATTTTATTTGACGATCTACACCCATATTAATTTAATAATAAAATTAATAAGAAAATTAAGAAATTAACCTTTCGTCGAATGTCTTGAACTTCGTCAACACCACCTTGGAATATCAAATCCTTTTGATTACCATAGATCTTTCCAAACATTCTTTAAATTATGATGAACATGAACGAGTGGGCGCTTTTGATTTGGGTTAAAATCACACAACTGAGTTTTTTATTCTCTTTATATTCTCAACTCATGAGACAAAGTGAAGACGAAGGAGAAAACTCTCTGTGGGTGATGACAATCATCCTATGTTATTTTTCTCTTATGAATCTTATATTATGTGAGAATAATAACTACCATCTTTTTTTAATTAATTAATTAATTAAAATGTTAAGATAACTTTCACTCTTGGAGATTACTTTAATGTGGGGTGAAGTGTGAGAGAAAAAAATCTTTCCCATAATTCTATATATCTATCCAACAACCCATTGTTGGTTTCTTTGATATCTTTATCGTAGGATGATATTGGAGAGAAAAAATCTTTTCGATAATCTCATACATTTCTTCAACAATAAAATAACTTCAACATGGATACTCCTTGTGAAACATGCCTACGATGTGTTCCCTAGCACACAGTATAATTTTAAATTAAAATAATTTAAAATTTATTTTTAAATAATCATATTATTTAAAATAAAAATTAATCTAATTAATTTTTAAATAAAAATTAATTTAGAATTCTTAATTATAAATTAATAACTCAACCCAACATATCATAAAGTTTACATAATTTAATGGAGCCGTTCAGAGAAACTATGGACATTATAATTTTAAGCTCCAATAATTTTAACATTCAATTAACACCTTAATTAAAATATCAAAATTATTAATGTCAAATTACTTTACTAAAAATTTGAAACTACACTCTCTAAATTATAAAATTAATTATATCAAAAGGATTTGAATTATCCATTGATATAGTCACTACATGTTGCTGCCAGATCATTTCTCAAGAACATCGGGCGTAGAAGGTCATCGCAGACTTCTGAGAGATGACGACCGCCTCCTTTTGGCTGAAAACCTGCAAGAAAAGTTTCGGACCAGTGGTTTGGTGGGGACCCTCCGATGCTCAAGTCAGTGATTTGGAGAACAGAAATTAGGATCAGAGAAGAGATCCCCCCGCTCATTGTGAGTCGGAGGCTTTATATACCTATTTGAGGGTCCCTCTTACCTTTCGCGGATAACAGCAAAATCTGATCTTCCATTAAGATTGGCTCCGCAGGCGGGCGCACCGCTGCTAAATGCGTGTACTATGAATATCGTCAACTGCACACAGTATCTGCAACTGCCCGTGATTCTAACAAAAAATGGGTGAGCAGGCTACGTAGCAGTTTCTGGGGTGTTTCAAATTACCCTGCTCAACGTTCGGAGTTGATTTCATGGCTGGAACTATGGACCGATAGCATGCGAGGTGAGACCGAAGCCGAGGCTGAGGTCGAGGCCGAAGACGAAGCCGAAGCCAAAGCTGAGGCCAAAGTCGAGATCAGCTAAAATCATTACTTTGCTCCAAAAACCATGTGGGCTAATACCGTACCACCTGGGGGTGTGATTAGCCACATCAGATGCCCCCCCGCCCCTGAGATGGGTGAGCACGCACTTGCCATCGAAAGGGGGCATTTTATCACCTAGTGGCTGATCTTCAAGTGCCACGTGTCGAGGGCCGTTCCTTCTTTAATGATGCATCAGACGCTGTAGTGCCATCATCCCACCTGTTCCGGCCATTGATATTGAGGGGGATTTTCCTCGAGTGCCGGGCTATGAAAAGGCGGGCACATCATTGCGGTGAGATCACCGCCGTCCCACCATTGGCAGTGCCCCTCGCGTGCTGCACTTTGGGTGGTTGCCGTAACCATCTCTAATGGCAAGCGAGCACATGGCTGAAGTGAGCCTGGTGGGACAATTTGAAAAGACAAGACTATAAAAGGAGATTGCACCCGATCTGGGCTGCCTTCACTGCCTTCGCCTTCTTCCCTACTAACCTTGCTCAAGCTTGTTCATCTTCCGCCACCCGAGCTCTTCGTCTTTGATTCTCCGTTATCAAATTCTTCAGGTTAGTTCCATTTCCATGGCCTCTTCATCTCTTTCATGTTCGATTTTCAATTGCGGGGGTTATTCCCCCAACCTCCCCCAACCTTCATCTTCTCCTGTGCCCAGCTGGTCCACCTCCGCAGAGGTTGCTCCAGTGGGACACCAGCAAGCCACCGGCCGACTTCCCACTAGGAATCGCCCAGCTGCTAGATGGGCTCCCATCCGGCATCATCTGGCCATTTTTGGCCCTTCCCTTGTGAGATAATCCCCCAAGGGGACTGCCTCTATCATGAATGCTCAAGAGATAATTAATCTCAGGCTCGTTATCAAATCCCTACTGACCTTCGCCTCTACCGACCTCTTCCTGAGGATAGAGTAACCTCCTCTTACCCTGGTAGGGTTGCCCTTTATGAATCTTACTTTAAGGCCGGCCTTCATCTTTCCATTCACCCCTTTATACTTAATGTATTAGACCGATATTCCTTGGCTCTAGCACAGTTGGTCCCGAACTCCATTCGGACCCTTGTCAGTTTCCTAGTATTATGTCACATCCACGGGATAGAGGCTAGGATCTCTCTCTTCTGTAGCTTCTACACCCTTAGGAAACAATTGAGATGGTGGTCTTTCGCCCCTAGACCAACTAGAACCCTTAAGCTGTATCTTCCCACTTCCATCAAAGGGTGGAAAGATAGGTTTTTCTTTGCTCAGGTTGAGGGGGTAAGGACAGAGTGGGAGTTCTCGAGACCGAGCCAAACAAAGACCTGACAATACTCCCAAGAGATAAAGAGGTGTTCGGACAGTTGATCACTGCCGACGTCCCTCGATGCAACATGCTGTTAGCGAGAAGAATCTTCGGCTAGCAGCCTTATTCCTGGCAATGGTGAGCAGCCAACCGTCCCCCCTTCTCTCTTCTTCTTTTTTTTTTAACAAATTCTTTGATCTGCAGGAATGGCACCATCACTTCAAACGATAAGAAAAGCTGCCACCAAGAAGAGAAGGGCCCAAACTGATGGAGCCCCCGCCGAGGGAAGGGCAAGAATCAAAGTCAGTAGGGGTGCCAAGGCCGAAGGGGCCTTGGAAAGAAATGAAACCGAGGAGAGGGAATGGCCTTGATCGCCTTCACCAGCACCGCCCCCATCTCCCATCAACTTGACCAATACTCCTCCAGAGCAGAGGACCAAATCACCACCGCCGTCACCTATTGCTCCTGAGGTGGAGCCAACTGGCTCGGCCGCAGGGCCAGCTCCAGAAGTCACCCTATCCACTGAAGAGGCGGCGGCCAAAAAATCCTTTGCAGGCTGAAGTGTCGGAGGCACCACTGGCATCTGATCCCACACCGGTGGCTCAAGCATCCGCCGATGCTATGGGGGAAGGTGAGACTGACACGCCTTCTTTCCAATCAATCCTGTTGCATCATAGCCACTGGGCCGAGCGGGTGATTGCTCAGGCCTCTGTACCTAAAGTTCAGGGGGTCCTCCAGAACTAGAGGACCTCCGTGTTCTTCCACGAGGCATATTTCGTGCACCTCTGGGTAAGTGCTTTCTGCCAATCTCGAACTTTTTCATTTTTCATGGCTTTAACTCGAAGGATTCTTGTACATGCATTAAATTTGTTGACCGTCGTCAGGGGCCTTCTGTCCCAAGCCAAGGCCACCCTCGACCAATCACAGGAAGCCACAAACCAAGCCCAGGCCAGAGCAGAAGAGGCTGAGGCAGCTCTGGAGGAGGCCCGAGCAGAAGTGGCCCGGGCGCAAAGGGCCGAGGCCAAAGCCAAGGCCGCCCGATTAGAAACCTAGCCCGAGCCGAAAGGGCAGAGGAGGCACTTGAGATGGCTCAGTTCCAGGCGGCCAATGAGCTCGATAATGCTCAAGTGGCAGAGGAAAAGCAAAAGGCTGTCGAGGAGAGGCTGAAGATGGCAAAGGCAGAGGTGTATATATTGAAGAACCGGCTACACTCTGCCACTGTTGAAATAAAAGTGGCCAAGGAACAAGCAGAGAACGCCGAGGAGATTGCCTACCGGTTCGATGCCGAAATAACCGAGCTGAAGGCGGCGGTGATAATGGTTGAACAAAAGGCCGCCAAGGCCGTAGAGAATTTTAGGAAGGCCGACGCCTATGACAAGGAGTTGGCCGAGACCACTGCCTCCGCGTATGATGGCGGCTTCCAGGACTGCAAGGAAAAAGTATGAAGACTCTACGATCTCGAAGGAATCGAGGAGCTAGAGCCAGATGATGTTCTTGGAGATGATGACCCAGCTCCGACTGAGCCTTGAGACTTTTTTGTAACGAGGACCGGCAAGAGCCGGAAATTTTGTAAGTTGCTTAATCAATGAAATGCAAATTTTTGAAATATGAGATTCCACTTGTTCATTTTAGAACCAAAGCCGAGGCTGAGATCGTAGATCCATTTTGAAACTGATGCTATAGTTAGGATGGCTGATACTTGACTTCGGTGCTAAGGCCGGAGTCAAGACGCAGGCCTCAAAACTGGAGTCTCAAGGCTGAAGCTGAGAACGGGGCAGATTAAATGCCGATCCATCGCAGGCTTATTCCCTGACACGAGACCGGGTTGGAGCATGACCTTCAATCGAGCTCGAGTGTCGTCATAGGGTCGGGTGTGAGTACCAATGCCAAGTTGAACATGAATGCCGATGTGAATTGGCAGAGTGCCGACACCGAACGAGGTTAAGTACCAACTCAAAGTCGGGTTTGATTGCCGACATGGAGTCGAGCTTGGGTGCCAATGCGGAGTCGGGCTTGGGTGCCGACGCGGAGTCAAGCTTGAGTGCCGGCACGGAGTCGGGCTTAAGTGCCAACATGGAATCGGGCTTGGATGCCGACTCGAAGTCAAACTTGAGTACCAATGCTGAGTCGGGCTTGAGTGCCAACGCTGAGTCAGGCTTGAGTGCTGACTCAAAGTTGAACTTGAGTGCCGATGCTGAGTCGGGCTTGAGTGCCAATGCGGAGTCGGGTTTGAGTGCCGACGCGGAGTCGGGCTTGGGTGCCAATGCGGAGTTGGGCTTGAGTGCCGATGCTGAGTCAGGCTTGAGTGCTGATTCAGAGTTGGAATTGGGCGCCAACTCGAAGTCAAACTTGAGTGCTGACGCTGAGTCAGGCTTGAGTGCCAATGCAGAATCGGGTTTGAGTGCTGACGCGGAGTCGGGCATGGGCACCGACGCTGAGTGCTGATGCTGAGTCGGGCTTGAGTGCTAATTCAGAGTCGGGCTTGGGCATCGACTCGAAGTCAAACTTGAGTGTCGACGCTGAGTCTGGCTTGAGTGCCAACGCGGAGTAAGGCTTAAGTGCCGATGCGGAATCAGGCTTGGGTGCCGACTTGAAGTCAAACTTGAGTGCTGATGCTGAGTCGAGCTTGAGTGCCGATGTGGAGTCGAGTTTGAGTGCCGACGTAGAGTCGGGCTTGGGCACCGACGCAGAGTCAGGCTTGAGTGTTGACGCTGAGTCGGGCTTGAGTGCCGATTTGGAGTCGGGCTTGGACACCGACTCAAAGTCAAACTTAAGTGCCGATGCTGAGTCGGGCTTGAGTACCGACATGGAGTCGGGTTTGAGTGCCGACGTAGAGTTGGGCTTTAGCACCGACGCAGAGTCGGGCTTGAGTGCCAACGTTGAGTCGGGCTTGAGTGCCGATGCTAAGTTGGGCTTGAGTGCCGATTCGGAGTCGGGCTTAGGCACTAACTCGAAGTCAAACTTGAGTGCCGACGCTGAGTCGGGCTTGAGTGCCGATATAGAGTCAGGCTTAAGTGCCGACGTGGAATCGAGCTTGGGCACTGACTCAAAGTCGAGCTTGAGTGCTGACGCTGAGTCGGGCTTGAGTGCCGACGCGGAATTGGGTTTGAGTGCCGACGCGGAGTTGGGCTTGGGTGCTGACGCAGAGTTGGGCTTGAGTGCCGACGCTGAGTCGGGCTTAAGTGCCGATTCGGAGTCAGGCTTGGGCACTGACTCGAAGTCAAACTTAAGTGCCGACGCTGAGTCGGGCTTGAGTGCCGACGCGGAGTCAGGCTTAAGTGCCGATGCGGAATTGGGCTTGGGTGCCGACTTGAAGTCGAACTTGAGTGCTGACGCTGAGTTGGGCTTGAGTGCTGACGTGGAGTCGGGTTTGAGTGCCGATGCAGAGTCGGGCTTGGGCGTCGATGCGGAGTCGAGCTTGAGTGCCAACACTGAGTCGGGCTTGAGTGCCGATTCAGAGTCGGGCTTGGGCACTGAGTCAAAGTTGAACTTGAGTGCCGATGCTGAGTCGGGCTTGAGTGCCGATGTGGAGTCGGGTTTGGGCATCGATGCGGAGTTGGGCTTGAGTGTCGACGCTGAGTCGGGCTTGAGTGCCGACGCTGAGTTGGGCTTGGGCGCCGATGCAGAGTCGGGCTTGGGCGCCGACGTGGAGTCGGGCTTGGGCACCGACGCTGAGTCAGGCTTAAGTGTTGACGCGGAGTCAGGCTTGGGCACCGACGCTGAGTCAGGCTTGAGTGCCGATTTGGAGTCGGGCTTGGGCACCGACGCGGAGTTGGGCTTGAGTGCTGATGCTGAGTCGGGCTTGAGTGGCGATGCTGAGTCGGTCATAAGTGAGAAGCAAGACCACTCGAAGTCACTTTCGTTAGTAAGAAAACGAATGTTAATTCTAGCAAACATGCTCAAACTTAAGATAACATACTACTGATAATGCCGACATAGGTTATCCACGTTCCAGGTGCGAGGGAGAGGTTTTCCGTCTAGCCCTTCGATCTGGTATGCTCCGCATTGAAGTGCGTCGGTGATTCGATAAGGCCCTTCCCAATTGGGAGAGAGTTCCCCCCCCCCCCCCCCCCGTAGGCTTGGAGACTTCGGCTCGTCTGAGGACCAAGTCTCCAGGGAGGAATGTTCTGGGACGAACTCGGGCATTGTAGTACTTTGCAATCCTCTGTCAGTAGGAAGCCATTCGGAGTCGTGCTCGATCGTGGAGTTCTTCGACGAGGTCGAGATTGGCTCTCAACTTTTAGAGTTTCTCCCCTCATTGTATGATTGTGTCCGGGGACTAGGGACGCCAATTTCCACAGAGATAACTGCCTCCGATCCAAACACAAGGCTGAAAGGAGTTTCTTCTGTGGGGGTTCATGATGTCGTATGATACGCCCACAGCACGTTCAGGAGCTCCTCCACCAATATTCCTTTGAAATCATCCAAGCGTGTCCTAAGCCCTTGAAGGATTGTCTGATTTGTCACTTCGGCCCCCCCGTTTGTTTGCGGGTGACCGACGGAAGTGAACCTCTGATATATCCCTAGTTCGGCACAGAAGTCTCTGAATGGGATGTTGTCAAACTGGCGCCCATTGTCAGTAACAAGTGTGTGGGGCAGTCCAAACCGACAAATAACAGACTTCCAGAAGAAGTTCCTCACCCTGGCTTTGGTAATCTTGGCTAGTGCTTCAGCCTCTACCCACTTGGTGAAGTGGTCTATGGCGATGAGTAAAAACTTCCGCTAACCAGAGGCTGGAGGGAATGGTCCCAAGATGTCCATTCTCTGGGCGAATAGCCATGGAGCCGACAGGGGGCTCAACCGAGAGGTTGGCAGCCGTTGAATATTAGTATGCCACTGACAACTATCGCACTTTCGGACCAGCTCGGCTGCATCTTCCTGCATGGTGGGCCAGTAATAGCCTTGGCATAGGGCCTTGTGTGACAGTGCTCTGCCTCCCAAGTGGTTTCCACAATACCTTCATGGATCTCACGGAGATGTAGTCGGCATCTACGGGACCAACACATTTGAGGAGAGGATGAGAGAAGGATCTTTGGTACAATTGTCGATCGAACATTAGGAACTTGTGCACTCGCCATTTGAATACCTTGGCTTCAGTGGGGTCGGCTGGGAGGGTGCCAGCAGTGAAATATTGGATGTAGACATCCATCCAGGAAGGCTCTTGGCAGACTGGCATGGATTCTTCTACTGTGTCGATGCTTGGGGCTTCCAGATACTCCATGTAAGTTCTCCATAAGGCCCCATCTGCCGAGATGGCTAGCCGGGATAAGGCGTCAGCTCTAGCATTCTCCTTCCGGGGAATGTAGCTGACACTGAAGTGGGCTAAGGAAGAGGCTTGTGACTGCACCCTGCTCAGGTAACTAGACATAGTGGGGTCCCGCGTCTTGTATTCTCCTTTGATCTGACCAAAGATGAGCTGGGAGTCAGTGAAGACCCTAAGGCATTTCACCTCAAGCTCCCGAGCTAGCCTCATCCCTAACAGTAGGGCTTCATACTTAGCCTGGTTATTGGTGGCTGGGAAAAGGAATCGGAGGGCATACTCAGTCACAACTCCGTATGGGCTCACTAGGATGAGGCCTTCCCAACTCCCTTGAGAGTTTGAAGCTCCATCCACGTGAAGGATCCAGTCCTTCCCTCTTCCCTCGGACATAATACCCGAAGGGTTTGCATGGGACTCTTTCAGCTGCTCTTCCATCCAAGTGCACTCGACCTGGAAATCTGCTAAGACCTGAGACTTTATAGCCAACTTGGGTCAAAATGATAGGTCGAACTCCCCCAGTTTAAGCGCCCACTTCGCCAGTCAGCCAAAGGTATTAGGGCGGGAGAGGATTGTCCTGAGCGGTTGATCTGTGACTACCACAATCGGGTAAGCTTGGAAATAGGGCCTAAAGCGCTGGGCAGAGATGATCAAAGCAATGATAATTTTCTCGAATCTGGAATATCTAGTCTCTGCATCGTGAAGTACCTTGCTAGTGTAGTACACTGGCTTTTGTATCCCATTGGCGTCCATGCGAACTAACACAGAGCTGACAGCCTCGGGAGAGGCCGCGAGGTACAAGAGGAGTTCCTTCTCGCCCCTTGGTTTGGATAACAATGGCAGGGTGGATAAGAAATCTTTTAACTCCTTGAAGGCCTTCTGGCACTTCCTCATACACTCGAAGCCGTTGACTTTGCGTAGTGCCTTAAAGAAAGGCAGACATCTTTCCGTGGACTTAGACAAAAAATGGCTCAGGGCCGCCACCCTTCCAGTCAAGCGCTGCACCTCCTTCTTGTTGGCTAGAAACCTCATGTCCAAGATGGCTTGGATCTTATCAGGGTTCTCCTCGATCCCATGCTGTGTCACCATGAAACCCAAGAATTTTCTTGCTGTCACCCCAAAAGCACACTTACGGGGGTTCAGCCTCATCTTGTACCGATGAAGGTTACCGAAGGTCTTCGCTAGGTCGGCAATGTGGTCAGTGGTATGGATACTTTTGGTCAACATATCATCCACGTACACCTCCATGTTGCGCCCGATCTGGTCTTCAAAGACTTTATTCATCAGCCTTTGGTAAGTGGCCCCCGCATTCTTTAGTCCGAACGACATCACCTTGTAACAGTATATCCCCTTCTCGGTCACAAACAAGGTAGCTTCCTCGTCCACCGAATCCATTTTGATCTGGTTGTACCTAAAAAAAGGCATCCATGAAGCTAAGGGTCTCATGACCGGACGTACGTCCACCAGCTGGTCAATTTGAGGTAATGGAAAGCTATCCTTAGGGCATGCTTTGTTGAGGTCGGTAAAATCTACGTACATCCTCCAGCTTCCGTTAGCCTTGCGGACCATCACGATGTTAGCCAGCCAGTCAGGGTAATGGACCTCCCGAATGTGGCCTGCAACCTCCAGCTTGCGAATCTTTTCATCAATGGTCTTCTATCGGTCTGGGGCGAAGCTTCTCTTCTTCTGCCAGACCGGCCAACATCCTAGTTTGATGTTGAGCTGGTGGGTATTACCTTCTTGAGGATGCCCGGCATGTCAGACGATGACCATGTGAAGATGTCAGAGTTGGCTCGCAGAAAAGCAAGAAGCTGATCGCATGCTTCTTCTGAGAGTAGGGCTCCAACTTGGATGGTCCTGGTCGGGTCTTCCCCCAATGGGAAAGTCAACAGGTGCTTGGCTGGCTCTCATCTCCTCTCCAAGTCTTGGGGGTCAATTGGCTCAGGTGCTGTAGCCGACGCAGCTCCCTGTGGACTAGGGGCTAAGTGGTAGCAGAGCGGTAGTGGGCTCTGCTCCCCCCTTATCTCCCCAACTCCCTCACCGGTAGGGAACTTTACTAGTAGCCTCTTGGTGGAGATAACGGCATCCAGAAGGTTCAAGCCGGGTCTCTCGAGGATGGTGTTGTAAGCCAGCGGGATCCAGACTACAAGGAAATTCATAAAGACCATGCTATGGCGCGATGAAGTCCCAGCTGTAAAAGGGAGAGTGATCTTCCCCTCGACCCTTACATAATCTTCAGTAAAACCCATTAATGGTGTGGTGACGGGTCGAAGGGAGTTGTTGGACAAATTCATCCGAACAAAAGCTTCGTAGCTCAAAACGTCAACTGAACTTTCACTGTCTACTAAAATTCTCTTTACAGGGTGCTTTTCTATCGTCATAGATACAATGACGCTGTCATCATGTTTGTTAACTACCCCTTCTAAATCCCCTTTAGAGAAAAGGATTACAGAATCTACTCCCTTCTCACGTTGTCTTTTAGAATTGTTACCTACCCCCCAGGAATCATGGCCACCGTCTTATCCGTTGGGGCGTTGTCCATGCCAATATAGGGTGCAGGAGGTGCTGACGGGCCTGGGGCCGCAGGGTTTCCCCTACGGACGAACTTGCCGAGGTGGCCTTGCTGAACGAGTTCCTCGATAGCCTTCTTTAGCAAGCAGTAATCTTCCGTGTCGTGGCCGTAGTCTCTGTGGTACTGGCAGTATAGTTCCTTGCTGTGGGGAACCTCGGGCCTCATGGGAGGTGGACGCCGGAGGTAGGGCTCGTCTTTGATTTCTAACAGGATGTGAGATATTGGGGCAAGGAGAGGAGTGAAGTGTTGGTTATCTAGGCGATGGAGCGGCTTAGGCTTTCTGGACCGCAGCCCAGCAGGTTCTGAAGGCACTGGCTTCTTGTCGGATCCTTTGTCAACCTCCCCCCTAGAGGAGTCTTCTTCGTCGGCGCGAATATACTTCTGCGCCCGGGTCAGTAGTTCAGCATAAGAGCTGGGAGGCTTTTTGTCCAAAGAGTAAGCGAACCTGGAAGGACGGAGTTCCCTCTTCAGAGCTAGCATGGCCACGGAGTTCTCAAGGTTGTATACCTCCAGCACAGCTTCCTTGAACCGAGCCACAAAGTCCTTTAGGGTTTCACGCTTCTTTGCTGGATGGCGAACAGGCTATCAGTCACTCGAGGGATCTTTCGGCATGCATCAAAGTGGGCCAGGAAAGATCGCTTAAGTTGTCTGAAAGAATTGATACTACGTGATTGTAAATGGGAATACCACGCACGTGCTACCTTCTGAAGTGTAGCCGGAAAGGCGACACAGAGAAGATAATATGTCGCCCCCTGGACTTGCATGAGGACTTTGTAGCTTTCCAGGTGATCTAGGGGGTCTACAGTGCTGTCATACAGGTCTAGCTGAGGAAGATGGAATCGGGGTGGAACCGGTTCCTCCATAATACGGTGCAAAGCGGAGGGTGGTGGTCATAGTCCGTCCCGTGGGGGTTGGTGATTTTGCGGCTAAGCTCCTCCAACCACTGATGGTATTCGTCCAACCGTCACTCGGCCCAACAAGCGGTCTTCCTATTGGTGTCTTCCTTTGAGGATTCAGAAGATGAATAGGGAGACGGCTGCCAGTGCAGGGAATGCACCTACTTAGGTTCCTTCTCACCACGTCGCCTAGGAAGGCGATCATAATGATGGGAAGGAGACCGTTGCCGCTTGGAGGTTTCCCAGTGATGAGACTTCAGGGACGCGCAGTGGGAGGCCTCCGAAGGGGTCCTGCCACGACGAGACTGGCTAGCTCCATGACCCTCCACATGAGGCAAAAAGTGTTGGGGCGGCAATAGCGTGGCGGCAGAGCACTGCTCTTGTAGCCCCCGCACCACCGCCATCAGGTCCTGAAACTGCTAGGTCAAAGCATCGAGCTGATCAGATTGGTTGAACTGCAGCTGTACGGAAGGTGGAATAGGGAGGTTGGCCTCCGAGTGCTCAGCCCGCGGGAGGTGTCCCTCGGCATGGCTATTGGAAGCCTCCTGCGCTCGTGTAACCGCCATCTTCTTCCTTGCAGAGGTGGTGGGGTCGCAGATACATGTGAATGAACATCTGGGTGCTGCTGCCCTTTCCTGGTGCGCCAATCTGTTGCTGCCACATCACTTCTCAGGAACATCGGGTGTAGAAGGTCATCGCAGACTTTCGAGAGATGATGACCGCCTCCTTTTGGCCGAAAACCTGCAAGAAAAGTCCCGGACCGGTGGTTCCGATGGGGACCCTCCGATGCTCAAGTCAATGATTTGGAGAATAGGAATTAGGATCAGAGAAGAGATCCCCCTGCTCATTGTGAGTCGGGGGCTTTATATACCTGTTCGGGGGTCCCTCTTACCTTTCGCGGATAACAGCGAAATCCGATCTTCCGTTAAGATTAGCTCCGCAGGCGGGCGCACCGCTGCTAAACGTGTACCATGAATATCGTCAACTGCACACAGTATCTTCAACTGCCTGTGATTCTAACAAGAAACAGGTGAGCAGGCTAAACGGCAGTTTCTGGGGTGTTTCAAATTACCCTGCTCAATGTTTGAAGTTGATTTCATGGCTGGAACTATGGACCGATAGCATGCAAGGTGAGACCAAAGCCGAAGCCGAGGCCGAAGCCGAGGCCGAAGCCGAGGCCGAGGTTGAGGCCGAGGCCGAAGCCGAAGCCAAAGCCGAAGCCGAAGCCGAGTTCGAAGCCGAGATCAACTAAAATCATTACTTTGCTCCAAAAACCGTGTGGCCGCCTGGGGGTGTGATTAGCCACATCACTACATATAAATTAATCCTCCATAAACGGTTCATAATTAAAGCTAGACATTTTTCGTTAACTTCTTTAATTATATCTTTCTCCATAAGTACCATTGATTCTATAATGAATAATATATTTATGATCTAATCATAAATTGAGTGCTCTTATTATTCAAGCCTCAAATCAACACTTTTGATTTATATAATGAAATATCAATTGTCAAAAAAATTTAGATTTCTCAATCCAAATATCAGTTACCATAAAAATTTAGATTTCTAAGTCCAAATATCAGATATCATAAAAAATTTAGATTTCTCAGTCCAAATTAGTTGTCATAAAAAAAATTAGATTCTCAGTCCAAATATTAGCTATCATAAAAATTAGATTTCACAGTCCCTTTATAGCCGAACACTGATATATCATTAATTTAATATGGGAACTCTTCTTAGCAAATGTTTAGGGGCATTCCTTAATGGGAATAGCACAGAGAGTGATTCAAATCAGAGCATGCGCGTACCTCTTCGAGTGCGCTTCTTGTATAGGATGCGGTATCCACACTCCCTGCATTGAATCACATCACCCGGCTTCAAAGTATTCTCTGCTCCGCAATCTAAGCATCATTTTTTTCCAAAATTTTTTGATCAACATAAAAACCAGTCAAGGATAGAAGATATGATCAGAAAGTGAAAGAGAAACTGAGAGGAAGATGGAAGCTTATTATCGCGTACCTCCACAAATATAACTTACGGGCTCAAGCTAGCGATCCATTGATCAAGAACCACAAGCGAGGGTTTCTTTGTTCCATGGTAGGATGAAGCTAGGGTTTACAGGGGAAGGGGGCGGCGAATCTATATATAAATATTTATATTATATTAGGAATATCGATGACACGCTTGTATGATTTAATTTAAAAGATAAAAAAAATAAAAATAAAAAATAAAAAATAAAAAAAAATTTTTTAAACTTTAATTTAGAATAATAGTTTTTAAATTATGTACCACTCCATGTATAATTATTTTGGTTTCCAGTTTGAAGCCTGAAACTAGATGCACAACGGGTCAAAAAAAATCAACAATAATATAAGCTAATGGCTTCGTAAAAATCTCTTCCATCCACATAAAAAAGATGAATATATTATAAGATTTTAACAATATAAAAATAATTAAAATAATATTGAAATATCATTATTAGGTTTTAAAATAATTAAGCATGGAAATGGTAAACAAACATTGATATTGTGCTATAATTAAGAGTTTAAGGACAAATAAGTATGTGTATATATATATATTGCTAATTCGAGTGGTAATGATAAGAAAACTAAGCTACTTTAAAATTTAAAATTTAAATCAAGAATTTAAAATTCAAACTAAAAATTTATTACATCATATTAATATATTATGATTTTTATAGTATCAAAGTGACATATCATAGTATTATTATTAATTTTATTAGTTTCTTTCGAAGCAATATATCATAGTAAGATAATGAAAATTTAATGAGAGTCATTTTTGGGTTCAATCAAAATGCATTGGGTTATATAATACCAATTAATCGAACCATCCTTAATTGTCCCATCATTAACCATCCTATAACGTATAACCCATTTAAACATAATTTTGATTATTTGTGATAGAATGGAACATACCAATGCTATACAAGATAAATCTTTAATTTCGTCTATCACCGCCTTTTACAACCAATTTTCAATTTCGCACTAATTCTATTCATCAAACTTTTCTAACATTTTTAAATCAAAAATAAAAATAGCATAACATATTCAAATACTGATGAGATTGGTCAATGACCTAATTCCACATTGTATACTTCAACCAATTTTTCCCAAGCCTAAACTGAACAATACAACCGACCAACCGGTTTAAAAACTTAACAGTTTTACCCCAATATTAACCAATAAAAAAACTTTCGATGGTTTTCAAAATAATTATATCTCTCCAAAAAAAACATCTTGTATTCATTCTTGTACTCAACAAACATCAAATGGTAACCATCAACACTTAAGTACACAAGCTTAGTCGATCATACTAATATATAACAACTTATATTGTATTGTTTCTTCAAACACTTAGAGGACTCCACATTATATCTCTAACAACCATCTTGTATTCATGTGTCCACTTGCAAGTATGATTAAGTCTGACTGTAATAAACATCTTTTCCTTTTTTTAATTATTAATCTTGGTTTCCTTTAATATATCAATTTCACAAGTAATATAACTATTACTATAACTATTACTATTTTCTAGAAAAATAAAATAAAAATTTATTGAGTACAAGAATGATGATTGTCTTATTGCGATTTACATAGAAAAGAAAGATAAAGAAAGATACGCATAAGGTGTATTATGCTTTTCTTCCACCATCATATAAATGTGATTGAGGATGAGAAGTTAGCCCTGTAGGGTAAATAAAAATCAAAGATTTTATTATTATATTAGTTGAAATTTTATTTTTTTTATGTAAAGTGTAACCAATATTAAATTTCTGCATGTAAAGTGCAACAACATATCTTACGCACGCTCCATTATTGAATACGAGATTCAAAACCGCCTTTTCTTCCAAGCTAAAAGGCTCGGCCTACTTTAAATAGAAAAAAAAATCAAACAATAAATATTTTCTAAATATAATGTCTAATATAAAAGGCTCGTGCAAATATATATGTACATTTTTTTAATCAGAATTTGGATAGGGTTATCATAGTTTATCAATATATGATGGACCATCTTTTTATACTAAATTAATATACATAAAACTATGTATATATATATATATATATATATATATATATATATATATATATATATATATATATGGTAATTATAATAATTATAAGCTAAGAATAGGTAAGACTTATTCCTTGTCGGTAGACAATTTGGTTTAATGTCGGTCACCCGAGAGAGACTAGGACTGTTGGAGAGGCAGTTGGATGCTATTCCTAATCAGAACAGGCTTTGGTTTCAATTGAAGTCGGCTTGGTTTGAGATTATCGGGTTGGAACTTGTCATAATAGATATTTGGGTCATGGGTCAATCGGTTCGATCGAATAAACGATTTGATAGAACTGAATGATATCATAATTAATTTTTAATAATAATATAAAAATAATAAAATATAAATATCAACTATAAAGTAATATCTTTAAAACTTATATACCTATTTAATAAAATTTATAACATAATATTTTATATTCAAATTTTATATTTAAATCAATGAAACTAATAAGACTAATTAAAAAATATAATAACAATATTCAACAAGAATAAGCTTGATGAAAAATGATACTTAAAAAGTTATAATATCCAACAAGAATACAAGATAATAAAAATAATAATTTAATAATAATTTAATATTTCATAAACCAAAAATTGAAAACTAAAATAAAAATTAAAAGCCCCAAAAAATTCAACCCTAATTTTATTTATCAAAACTAAAAGTCTAAAAATCAGGATTAAACCGGTTCTTTAGAACCCAATCAATTCAATGAATTTTTTGGTTTTTATCAGGTCATATACAAGTTAACTTTAATAATAAAATCAAACCGGACTAATGACCGAATTGATCGGTCAGTCTGGTCCAATTTTTAAAACCATGCACTCTAGTTTAATCCTTTGTTCTCTTTAATTTCTATCCATACCGCTCTTCTAACACTACAATAAAGTGTAGGCTTTCCCTATGATTTTCACACTTACGAATTTAAAATCATAGGCAAAAGAAATCTTTTCCTACAATTTTTTTTTAAATTCATAGCCAAAGATTCTAGTGAAAGAATTTTTAATATGAAAATAATTTTTAATTTTTTTTATTATGAAAATACTTTCCCTAAGATAAAACTCAAAATCATAGAGAAAGTCCTCCTAAGGAAAAACCTTTGTCTACAATTTTTGTGAAAATCATAGGATTAGATCAACAAATTTTTGGAGGCAAAATCACCCACCATTATTTTTCTGAAAAAGCCTTTTCCTACGATTTTCGAGAAAGACTATTTTCAAAAAATTGTAGGGAATTTTTTGGTTCTTAATCAATAAATTTTTTATGGAAAAATTATTTGGCAAAAAATTTTCATTCTAAACCTTTTCCTATGATTTTCGTAGAAAATATTTTTGTGAATCAACAAAGCTTTTTTTTGATAAAATTACTCGATAAAAATTTAATGAGAGCCATTTTTGGGTTCAACCAAAATACATTGGGTTCTAGAATACCAATTAATCGAACCATTTAGTTGTGCCATCATTAACCATCCTATCATGTATAACCCATTTAAACATAATTTTTGATTATTACGATAGAATGGAACATACCAATGCTACCCATTATAAATCTTTAATTTCTTCTATCACCCAATTTAATAATCTATTTGTCCCATTTTTTATAAAAAAATTAAGAGCCATTTTACAACCAATTTCAATTTCAAACTAATTCTATTCATCAAACTTTTCTAACAATTTTAAATTAAAAATAAAAAATAGCATAGCAATATTCACATATTCAAATACTGATGAAATTGGTCGATGACCTAATTCTACATTACTGTTGCCACGAAAACCCATTCTCTGGCTCCAAGTCCAAAACACCGATCTCGACGCCCAGGAGGGGAACCTGCAAGACAGTCCACATGCAGAGGATTTCCTTGGGTTGCCCTCTGCGGGGGACCCTCCGATGCCAAATCAGTGGAGATTCACAGCAACAGATGTGAGAAGAAGACTCTCATAGAAGAGTTCCCCCAAATGGGTTTATCTTTCAGAACCTCCGAGCTCTATGGGAGCTTCAATGAGTTTTTCAGTATGAGAGTCAGTGAATAGGTGCATCCCTGAGAGATTTGAGGGCTGTGGCATTTATAGGTGATCACCTGGTTCCTTGGGCACATTGTATGGTGGTCCAAAAGCTATTGAGATTTGAAACAGATTCGAATCAAGTCCGTTACGAGGCTAGTAGGATAGTATATCTATCAGTTAGAAGATCGGCGGTCGGGAGAGCTGGTTGATGCCTTGAGATTCAGCGATCGTATATGTTCTAGGCCACCCCTGGGCATGATTCTCCATTTGGAATCTTATTCAGTTACCGTGAATTCAAATTCTCCCGCGCTGGATTCCGTGGAGGTATTCGAGTATCTCGATCTGGATAAGGCAAGGGACAACTTGGTTTTTCCGGGTACAAGATGACTCGGGCTACCGAGGTATGAAGATAGCTTGGGCTGCCGAGGATGAAGATAGCTCGGGCTGCCGAGATATGAAATAGCTCGGGCTACCGAGGTATGAAGATAGCTTGGGCTGCCGAGGATGAAGGTAGCTCGGGCTACCGAGGTATGAAGATAGCTCGGGCTTCCGAGGTATGAAGATAGCTCGGGTCGTCGGGGTGATCTGACTCTGCTGAGGGCGATTGGGCTTCGCTACTTGGTGGATGTGACAGCTGGTCGACAAGATGTTGGGATTGGACTTGACCCAATTGTCGATACGTGCGGGTATTAATGTAATGATAATTTACCCCTCATCACATACCCCTCACTCCCTAGTCCGAAGTGTAAATTTGGATGTAGGGAGTAGAGTTCCGAAATAATCTCATTCGGGGGATTCGAAAAGGCAGGCAATGATAAATCTTGTAAATGATGGATGTCGTTTCATCATCATTTTTGCCGCAACACGAGGAGGGAACGCCTCGTTTCCAGCAGGCCGTGATTGTGGGGTCTTGCATGGCAGGGCTTTTGCATTTTTTTGGTGCTCATATCAGAAGTTTTAGCGCCTTGGGCATTCTTTCTGGAGTGCTATTTAAAGAGGGCTAGGGCGGCATTCTTTCTGTATGCCTTCTCGCCCCTGCTATAGAGATTTTTCATTCCTCCCTAAACCCTTGCTCGCTTGTTCATGTTCTGCCCCTTAATCTACCAATATGAAGGGCCCGAGCGACGTTGCCTCAGAGATAACCCTTGAGGATCTGGATAGAATCCACCGCCATTACAAGGTTCCTCGGGATGTGTCCTTATGGGTGCCGAAGGCCGAGCACAGGGATTCGACGGAGTTAAGCCATGGAATTTTTTTCTACGAGGAGAGCTTTAAGGCAGGTCTCTAGTTCCCTCTTCACCCGCTGGTGTAGGAGGTGATGAGGTTTTATAACATATGCCCAACAATAGTGGCTCCGAATAGCTGGTGCAATCTCATCGGGTTCATTCAATGTGTAGTCGTGTTGGGGTGACCGCGACCCTTCCTATATTCTGAGTTTGTTACAACCTGGTTCCGAAAGAAGCTCTGAGTGGCCCTACATTGGTCTCCAAAAGTCGTTCAAGATGATTTCAGATAATCCGTCTTCGATAAAGGAGTGGAAGTCCCAATTTTTCATTGCTGAAGGGAACATCGGTTTGGATTTTCTGGGGGATGGGCGAGCTACGTGAAAGATCCGGAGGCATGCTCGGAGTTTTTTGAGCAAGAGAAGAGGGATTTAGTAACCCTTTGCGGTAGCCAGGTGCTGTTGGCCAGTGCCTATTATCTGAGGATGCCCTTTTCGCCACCGGGCTTAGCTCCATTGACTCCTAAGGTGAGTCTTTGCTCTGGTGGTCGATATGTTTTAAGCAACTCTATTACTGTTTAACTGAATATTTGATGTGTTTTTAGCCAAGATTATGGGCCAAATGAGGAAGGAGCTGGGCAAGCGCCACAGGGGCTCCAGCTCTGGGGACATGCATAGGTCCGAAAGAGGTCTTGTCCTTTTGGGTCTCACCCGAAGGAACCGAAGAAGGATAGTGTCGGTCATCATTCTTCCATCCCAAAGAGGGGGAAGTGGAAGCGCCGGCCGTGGTCGATGAGCCCTCCTTGTCGGAGGGGGCAAGGCAACAGAGAGAATCATTAGGGGGAGCTCGGAGGGAGCTATTGAGATTTTTCCTCTTCAAATAGTGGTCATATCAGATGATGCTGAGGAGACATTACCGGTTCGCCCGGCAATCCTCTCGTCTGAGGCTAATCAGCCTCACTTGCCGGAAGCCAGTAGTCCCGTAATGCCGCACACTGACGAGGAAGGAGCCCTCGCTTTGGTCGAGGGATTAGAAGAGGCAGTTGCGGCTTCCAAAGTTTGTGAGGAGCCATTGGTGGAAAGGTTGGTGGAGGCCAAGGTGCCTCCTGCTGAAGGGATCTCCCTGTGATGTCAGGGGGTGCCATGGAGGAAGCCGAGGTTTGGGTAGAGTCCACCGGGGACGAAGCAATGCTTGCAGAGGAGGAGGAAGAAGAAGAAGAAGGACCACCGAGTAGGGGGGATGCTCGGGCTAGGTTCCTTCAGTCAGGGCCAAAGCATCCGAGGCCCCGCAGGCTATAGCTCTTGTTGAGAAATTATTGAAACATAATTGCCCCAACTTATTGATTTTGATGATTTCCAAAAGACATTGCTTTACCTTCTAAAAGGCTATGAACATGGTAAGTCAATCAATGAATTATTCTTGCTATGAGCAATTTCAAATTGAAAACTATGAACTATTAAAAATGTAATGAGTTTCTTGAATCAATTGAATATATGTTTCAGTGAGCTATACTTATGAATTCAAATATGATTTTCTATACCAATCTTTTAAAGATCAATGACTTAATGAAAATGCTTTGAAATTGAGCATTACTGTTAAAACAACATTATCTAAGTCATATTTATATTTCAAAGTTGGTTGGGATGATTTTCAAAGCAAATCAGAATGTTTTCTGATTTTTGTATCAGTCCCGAGCCGACTCGAGAGTTTCCGAGTCGACTCCTGAACTTTCTCGAGCCGACTCGTGACTGTGCGAGCCGACTCGACTCAGACGGTAGAAAGACTCATTTTTGAGTGCTTCTCGAGTCGACTCCCAGCTTTTCGCGAGTCGACTCCTGAAAGTCAAGAGTCGACTCCCAGATTTTCACGAGTTGACCCCTGAAAACTCATTTTTTGGTGCGTTCTGGATTCGATTGCTCGAGCCGACTCGCACAGTACCCGAGCCGACTCCCCGGAATCTGGGCGTAATTTTGAGTTGACACATCAGCTCCAACGGTAATTTTTTGAATCAACGGCTATATTTTACTGTGTCTAACGGTTATATCTTTGCAGATTCTATAAATAGAGGAGTTCTTTTCAAATCAAAACAAAGAGAGAAAATCAAAAAGAGAGAAAAGAATATCATTTGAAAAGAGGGAAAAACAGAGCATTCTTGGAAAAAATCTTTTAGCTCAAAGAAGAGAGATTCAAAAGGAGTTAAATCCAAGAGATTCGTGCACTCCAGAGCTACCTTCTACAAAAGATTCAAGAGGAGATCCCAACGCTTTCAAGAGCAAATCAAAGATCTTCCACATTCAAGAAGAAGGGAGAAAAAGCTTCAACCCAACTCCAAAGCTCAAATCTGTGAAGAATCGGTGCTGAGGCCTGATTCAACATCAAGAGGAGTTGAAGGAAGGAAACCAAAGAAGCCAAGCCAGCTTTCAAGCTCTAAACATTCAGGCTTTTCTAAACTCGATTTCTATTTTGAAATATCTGCTCAAAAAGGAGCTGCTTGTAATTAAACTCATTTTATTTGTTTGTGTCTAGTTTAATCTGAGGGATTAAACTAGAGGAGGTTGTTAAACCTCGGTACAAGCTAGGTATAGCTTGTGTTGGGTTTGGTGCCGGTAAGCCCGTGTAAAATCGGCTGGGTTCGTTGTGATCCCCGAAAAACAACAAGTTTGAGTTGTGAACTTGAAAAACAACTCGGCTGTAATCTAGAGATTATAGTGTGGACCCAAGTGATCCTTGGGAGTGGATGTAGGTGTTGGATACACCGAACCACTATAAAACTTTGTGTTTGCCGTGTTCATTTTCTCTATCTCTATCTCTCTTTGTTAACTGCTTGTTCTTTGCTTATTAGTTAATCTCACTTGCACATCTTGCTAACTAATCAACTAAAGTTAAAAAGGGCTTAAATTTTTAAGAACCCAATTCACCCCCCCTCTTGGGTTGCCATCTGGGCCAACAATTGGTATCAGAGCATAGTGCTCATTTAGAGTTTGATCTCACGATCAAGAGCTAAAGGTCATTATGGCAACACAAAGTGGTTCTAGTTTTGCTGAAGGTCATTCTACGAATAGACCTCCACTTTTTAATGGCTCAAACTATTCTTATTGGAAAGCTAGAATGAGGATATTCATTCAAGCTTCTGATTATGAGCTTTGGGGTGTTATATTAAATGGACCTAGTACACCCACACACCTTATTGATGGCACTATTGTTCCAAAGCCCGAAAGGGATTGGAATGATAATGATAGGAGAATGGCTCAACTTAATGCCAAAGCCATTAATATCTTATATTGTTCCTTAGACTCAAATGAATTCAACCGCATCTCTACTTGTAATTCCGCTAAAGAAATATGGGATAGGTTGGAAGTTACACATGAAGGAACAAACCAAGTAAAAGAATCAAAGATAAATATATTAGTTCATAAATATGAATTGTTCACAATGGAACAAGCTGAAACCATCACATGCATGTTCACTAGATTCACCGATATTGTGAATGGTTTGAAAAGTCTAGGAAAAGTTTATACTAATGCTGATCTTGTTCGCAAAATACTCAGGTCATTGCCAAGATCGTGGGAAGCAAAAGTCACAGCAATCCAAGAAGCCAAAGACCTCAATGCACTACCCTTAGAGAGCTTCTAGGATCTCTCATGACCCACGAATTGACAATGAGGCAGCATATGAGGAGGAAACTAAAGGAAGAAAACCATTGCTCTAAAGGCTGCAAAAGATGTGGAAGAGAGCAGCAGTGATGATAGTGATGAAGATAATGATGAAACTGCTCTCTTGGCCAAGAAATTCAGGAGATTTTTGAGGAAAAGAAACCCTTCCAAAAACGAAAATTTGGAAATAAAATGGAAGGAGAAAAGGAAAAGGAAAAGAAAGAAAAGGACAAGGACAAAGAGAAAGACCCCTTGATCTGTTATGAGTGTAAGAAACCGGGGCATTATCGATATGATTGTCCACAATTGAAAAAGACCTTCAAGAAAAAGAAGAAGGCATATGTTGCAACATGGACTGACAGCAATGAATCTTCTTCCGAAGAAGAAGAACAAAAAGAGGTTGCAAATATTTGCTTCATGGCCAACGACGACGACAATGACGAGGTAAGTTCCGAAACCTCCGACAATGAATTTACATTTGATGAAATGTTTGAAGCTTTTAATGAACTAATGATAGATTTTAAATTGTTGAAAAAGAAATTTAAATCTGTAAAAAATGATAACGTTAGTTTAGCTAAAAGTAAAAATGAATTAGCTTTAGAAGTTAAAAACTTAACTAATGAAAATGAAGAACTTAGGAAAGAAAGAGATAATCTGAATCAAGAAAGAGATTTATTAAAATCTGAAGCTAAAAACTCAACTAAAGATTTAAAAGATCAAGTAGGAACTTTAGCTTTAGATAAAGAACAGCAAGCTAAAGAAATTGACTCTCTTAGAAAGGATGTTAAAAAATATAAGGACATTGTTGAGAAATTTACTTTAAGCTCAACTAAATTAAACATGATTCTAGATAGTCAAAAGGCTGTTTTTGACAAAGCTGGGCTAGGATATAACACATTAAGAAAACAGAAATCACTAAAGAATATTTTTGTAAAAGCTAACCAAAGTAATATTGCTTGTTTTAAATGCAATCAAAAAGGACACAAATCCTTCGAATGTAAAACCTTAATGAACAACAAGAAATTAAAAAATATTAAAACTAAGAAAATATGGGTTCCGAAAGGAACAATTTTTATTGCTGCTAACCATGAAGGACCCAAGAAAGCTTGGGTACCTAAGCATAAAGTTTGATGATATTGCAGGAATGTCTTGTGGCCAAAAGATCAAACAAGAAGTGGTATCTTGATAGCGGCTGCTCAAGACATATGACGGGTGACAAAGAGGAATTCATCACCCTAGAAGAAAATGTTGGTGGAGTTGTGACATTTGGCGATAACGGTAAAGGTCAAATTTTGGGCCTTGGTAAAGTTCGCATAACTCCATCTATAGTAATTGACAATGTACTTTATGTTAATGGTTTGAAGCATAATCTAATTAGCATAAGTCAATTATGTGATAAAAACTTTAATGTTTCTTTTAAATCTTCTTTATGCACTGTAACTAATTCTATTGATGATAGCATTGTTTTTACTGGTTATAGATTTGGCAATATACTTAGTTGACACAAACAAAACTTCTAAGAGAGTCATTGCCTAATCACTGATAATGCTAACATTAATGATATTAGTTGGTTGTGGCATCGTAGATTAGGTCATGCAAGCACACACCTTATTTCAAAACTAATTAAAATGGATTTAGTCAAAGGTTTACCTAAGTTAGATTTTGAAAATAATAAAATCTGTGATGCATGTCAATTTGGAAAACAAACTAGAAGTTCATTTAAATCTAAAAACGTTGTTTCAACTTCTAGGGCACTAGAGCTACTTCACATGGACCTATTCGGACCAACCAGAACCACAAGTCTAGGAGGAAAGAAATATGGTCTAGTGATTGTAGATGATTATTCTAGATATACTTGGGTAATGTTTTTAGCTCACAAAGATGAGACTTTCTCGATGTTCCTGAAATTTTTCAAGAAAGTCACAAATGAGAAAAACACTACTATAGTATCTCTAAGAAGTGATCATGGAACAGAATTTGAAAACCACTTATTTGAAAATTTCTGCACTGAAAATGGAATTAATCATAATTTTTCAGCCCCTAGGACTCCACAACAAAACGGTGTAGTTGAAAGAAAGAACAGAACTTTAGAAGACATGGCCCGTACCATGCTATGTGAAAGCAACTTACCAAAATATTTTTGGGCGGAAGCAATTAACACAGCATGTACATATTAAATAGAGCTTTAATAAGACCAATATTAAAGAAAACACCTTATGAATTATGGAATGAAAGAAAACCAAATATAAAATACTTTCATGCATTTGGATGTAAATGTTTCATTCATAATAATGGTAAAAACAACTTAGGAAAATTTGATGCTAAATCTGATGAAGGAATTTTTAGGTTATTCAACAACTAGTAAAGCTTATAGAATCTTTAACAAGAAAACCTTAGTAGTAGAAGAATCTATTCATGTAGTATTCGATGAATCTTTAACTATTGGATCTGAAAAGATTAATGATGAGGAAGATACAAACATAATTGAAAAAGATCTTGAAAAACTTAATATTGAAGTATCTTCTGATCATGAACAACAGGCTAAAGATAATGATTCACATAAGGATGATGATGTTAATAATGATCATAATGATGTAGATCTTCCAAGAGATTGGAGATATGCTTATAGTCATCCTAAGGAATTGATTATAGGTGATCCATCTCAAGGAATAAGGACTAGATCATACATGAGAAATATTAGTAATCATCTTGCATTTGTATCACAAATAGAACCTAAAACTATAGAAGAAGCTGAAAAAGATAATAATTGGATGTTAGCTATGCAAGAAGAACTTAATCAATTCACTAGAAATAATGTTTGGACTTTAGTGGAAAGACCTAAAAACCATTCAATCATAGGAACTAAATGGGTTTTTAGAAATAAATTAGATGAAAATGGCATAGTAATTAGAAACAAAGCTAGATTGGTTGCTAAAGGATATAGTCAAGAAGAGGTATTGATTTTGATGAAACCTTTGCACCTGTAGCTAGACTAGAAGCCATTAGACTTTACTTGCATTTGCATGTCATATGAATTTCAACCTATTTCAAATGGATGTTAAAAGTGCATTTCTAAACGGTTTTATAATGAAGAAGTTTATGTAGAACAACCACCAGGTTTTGAAGATCATGAATTTTCAAATCATGTTTTTAAATTGCACAAAGCTTTATATGGTTTGAAACAAGCACCTAGAGCTTGGTATGATAGGTTAAGTAAATTTCTAATAGAAAATGATTTTACAAGAGGAAATGTAGACAAAACTTTGTTTTTAAAAAGAAAAAGTAAAGATTTACTAGTAGTACAAATATACGTAGATGACATTATTTTTGGTGCTACTAACGAATCTCTCTGTCAAGAATTTGCAAAGTTAATGCAGGGAGAATTCG